>OVAW01000243.1:0-18434 GCA_900406365.1 Heliophila coronopifolia | reverse complement strand
AATCGGTCAGACTTTCGTCGGAATTGGCCTGAACCGACCGATACGGCCGTCGGTTTTCGGCTCCCGTGAGATTATACTCGTGAAAGATTTTGTGGTTAAGATTTATTATTGGTGTTATTCAAACTTCTGCATATTTTATGGTAATATATTCGAATAGAATTTAATGGAAATTTTATAATAATAGTGCAAAAAATTGAAATACCATTTTTAGATTTTCATTAAATGGATATATACCTAAAAACGAAAAAAAATATTTAGTGGCTCAAAATATATTTTTGTTTATTATGTATGTAATTCTATTTCGACGGCAACATAAAAATTGGGAATTAATTCTTTACGTACTTTTGTAAAATTCCTATTAAACTCTTTTAAAGTGGAATTACCTTAAATCTACCAAATGTTGAATGGCACCAACATTTAGAGGATGGTATTGAATTTAGAAATTTAATAGATTCAATTGCAAAAGAACTATAGAAATATTAGTGTTAAAAATAATTTCATGAGATTTTAATGTATTTACGTTAATTATAATGATTACATTTTTCTAGATTTTAACATAATATAATATAAGATAATATTTTGAATTCTTCTAAATAATTTGAATTCTTGAACATAGAATAGAATTTAAAGAACAAAATTATATACTACTATATGTATTATTTTAATTTGATAAATTATTAAAGAAGAAATTGTTTAAAAATCAACTATTACTACAATAGGTTATAGATTATAGTTATTTTATTAGATATTTATATTAGATATTTAGTAATATCTAATTTTTGTTTTTAAAACATGTCATATATCCATAGTTTTTCAAATATTTGTATTGCAAGATACTTTTTTCCGCCATTAATTTCATTGACATTATCTGTTTTTAGTGCAATATTGAATTTAACATGTAGTTAAAAAAATCTAAACATAAATAAAATATAGTTTTGATAGTTTAAGTATGTTTTTTACATGTAAATATTTAAAATAACATTCATACTAAATTATACTAGAAATCAAATTGAAAAAAAAAATAATTTATATATAACAAAGACAAGATAAATCTTAGATGACAACTATAACTCAAAGAGGTCAACAACTTCAAGGGATTTAACTAATCCTCCATACACAACCTAAAAATGACACCACAATACAACTTGGGAGGATATCATAAGAGCATTTCTCAATCAAACAGTATAATCGAGTTCAGTAAATAACTCAATGTGTTCAAACCAAATTCTCTAGTATGTCTAGCTTCCTGAACAGTAACTCCAGCCGTGAACAGCAACTCCAACAAGAACAAATAAAAAATATATATATAATGAACGCTAAAATCACAAAGAAACAAAAACAAATTATTATGGATCTAAGATCTTTAAAGGTGTAATGGCTTTGATACCATATTAAATTTAGTGGAAGCTTGTCTTATTTCATATGATAAAGAATGTGTTTATATACAATATAGATAGGGTTAAGAAAAACCCTAGACAAAACTAATCTAAGGAACCAATTCAATATAATAGTTGTAATTCGAGTTACTACAGCATATTCAATTTCTCTCATGTTAATTATATTTATTAAATGTATTTACATAATAATCACATAATTATTCAAAACAAAAATTTACCAAAAAAGCAAGTATTCAATTGTCTTTTAACACATTAAAGCAAAACAAATATTAAAACAATTTGTAGTTTAAGATAAAATTTAATATGGTGTGAGGAGAATTTGACGAATGCAAAAAAAAAAAAAAAAAAAACNCAAATGAAAAAAAAAAAAAAAAAAAAACGAAGAATTAATAAAATGGAAATTCATTAATTGATTTTTATAGATGATATTAATATTAATTACTTGACTAAACAGAGAGCATTTGGCCGTGGTAGGTGTCAAATTCTCATGTATAAATACAAAAAATAATTAGTTCCTCACACAGAATCAATTACATTTTCACATCAATTGTAAACAAAACAAGAAAAATATACTTACCAATTTGGAGGTTGCACCAGAAGCTATGGTTGATCAGCTTTTTAGACAGGCGACGCATATCCCAATTCAGGTTCCTGAAGGTCAAACGAACCAAAACTCATCTCTATACGTGGGAAATCTTGATCCAAAAGTTGAAGAGGCGCATCTGTATGATTTTTTCAAGCAAGTGGCTAATGTAGTCTCACTTAAAATATGTCGTGATGAATACAATCGTTCTTTGAGATATGGTTACGTCAATTTCAGTAACCCCAATGATGGTAACTACAATTTTATGTCTCTTGATATCTAGATGATTGGTATTACAACTTTATTCTTTGTTTCAATCTTTCTTTGTTAGTCATAATAATTAATTTGTAACTTGTTTCAAATTATTAGTAGTATCTATATACTTTTTAATTCAATGTTTATGCTAAGCTTAATTTATTTAATCACCAATAAGGGGATTGAGACATATCCCTTATATATTACTTAGTTACTTAGAGATTATACATACTTCCGATGTTGGATTCCTAACCGATTCAGTAAAATATATATTGTTTAAAAAAAATATAAATCTAACTTCTTATTTAGTAATAATTTTATTTTGTCACCATTTTTTATATAGTTATATATATTTGATTAAATATGTGTTTTACTTTCGCAGCTATCCGTGCAAAGGAGGTGTTAAACTATACTCCTCTCTTTGGTAGACCCATCCGGATCATGACCTCAGACCGTAACTCGAGCAGGCGACTGAGCGGCAATGGAAACATTTTCATCAAAAACCTTGATCCGTCAATCGACACCAAAGCATTGTACGAGACCTTTTCCACTTTTGGAAACGTCTTGTCTTGCAAAGTGGCAACACAAATGAACGGACATTCCAAGGGATATGGATTCGTCCACTTCGAAAAGGAAGAATATGCTAAAACAGCGATTGACAGCTTAAATGGAACATTACTCAAAGACAGGGAAGTCTACGTGACACATTTCATCCGACACCAAGACCGTGTTTGGAATGAGAACATAACTAGAGCATTTTTTACTAATGTCTATGTAAAACATTTCCCAAAGGAGATTTGCGAGGAGGACCTATATAACGCCTTTAGTAAATTTGGAGAGATAACGAGCATTGTTGTAATGAAGGACCAAAATGGAAACTCGAGGTGTTTCGGATTTATTAATTTTAAGAGTGCAAAATCAGCAGCTTGTGCTGTTGAAAAGATGAATAATATTAGCATATGGGGAAATATGCTATTGTACGTTGCGAGGGCTCAGAAAAAGTTCGAGAGAAAGAGAGAGCTCAGCAAGAGGTTTGAAAAAACGAATCTGTATATAAAGAACATCGATGATAGTATCGATGATGAGAAACTTCAGGAGATGTTCACTGAATTTGGAACTATAACCTCTTCCAAGGTACATAATTTAAACTCCGGACATATATTTCATGGACAAGCCTAAATTTAAATTTTAAATTTTATAAGATATTAAATTTTTTTTTTTTTGCTCTAAATTTTAAATTAACAATTTTTGTATAGAGTTTCTTGTTTGTCATCGGACTCCCAAAATTTCATACCTGGATGACTTATATGTTGTTATTGTTACATTGTCACTAATTACAAAACCCTAAATCGATTTAGGTTATGGTTAATCCAATGGGAACGAGCAGAGGATTTGGTTTTGTTGCTTATTCCAATCATGAAGAAGCTTCGAGAGCCGTAAGTTGTTAAAGTCATTCTTCTTTTTCTTCTATTATCTTCACTTTTGATCTCTAAGATATGAACTTACACATATATATAAATACAGATGAATGAAATGAAGAGGAAGATGGTAGGAACTAAACCACTTTACATAGCTTTTGCGCAACGCAAAGAAGAAAGACAAGCAAACTTGCAGAAGAAGTTTTCACAAATTACAGCCATGGGTTCAATGCCACATCCGATTAGAGGGTTCCATCACCAGAACGGACGAAGTATGGTCCATTCCTACCCCTATGGATACGGTTTTCAGCCACACATGACAGGTGGACAAATGTCTGGTCCAACTCAGTACATGTACGTAGACCATAACGGACAAAGTATGGTCCCATCCTACCCCTATGGATACAGTTTCCAGCCTCAATTCATTCCGTGGATGTTTCCATGTTATTATGGCCAAGGAAACTTCATGCCGCATTAGATCCAACAAGAGCAAGTATGCTAACTAACCAAGTTCGTTTATATAGTTTATTTTCAGCAAAATTATGAAACGGAATTGGTTTTATTCACAGGTAATTACCAATACCTGATCTCTAGTGGTGCAAACCCTT
Organism: Heliophila coronopifolia; assembly: GCA_900406365.1. Lineage (NCBI taxonomy): Eukaryota > Viridiplantae > Streptophyta > Magnoliopsida > Brassicales > Brassicaceae > Heliophila > Heliophila coronopifolia. The sequence goes on along the minus strand of OVAW01000243.1, from coordinate 14,173 downwards.
TTCGTGCTCCGCATCATCAGTTCCAATCTCGCTCAAGAGTTCGAACCAATTCACATAGGAGAAGTCATAGAAGCCGCATGAATGTCGTTGGAGATGGATCAAGTTACTAGAGACACTCAAGTCTAAGCGTATGATGATCACCATTATTATAATCTTAGTTTTCATTTTTGTAAGAGGGGTTATTCAATATTCTATTGTATTTTAGTGGGTCAAGAAAAATCACTTCAGTTATGACAATGTATTTTTCACAATGTTTATAAGACATATAGATTTTCTCTCTTAGAAAATGAAAGTTTTAAATATAATTACATTGTAAATACATAAATATTCATAACAAAATTAAGAATAAAGTTGTCTATAGATAATAATCTAGTATCAAACTACATTTGAATTTTAAACTAAATGAAAGTTTAATCATTTTATGAAAACATCTAACTTTTTGGATAGCTAAAAACCACAACTAACTTTTTAAATTGAGGCTTTTAGTCAACTGATAAGAGAGTAAGTTTTTACGCATGAATGTGGGTTTGTAACTTTGTATCTACTCTATATTACATTTTTTCTTGTTTAATTAATAAAATTAGTTGGCTGATTAAAAAAAAAAACTAAATGATAGTTTATGACTAAATAAAAAGAAAATAATTAAATAGACATTAAACTATCATTTTCTAATGTTTATAACAGTCTATTGGTCAATCATGTTTAGACCTTTACGTTATTATCCTAGAGATCTCAGTTTGCTTTTTTTTTTCGTTTCTAGATGTCTTAATTGAGTTGAAATAAAAAGACGTCTTAATTGAAAATTAACAATTTAATTCTTAGGCAAATTAAACTCCAAAATATGTCACATTTGTATTAAAATATTTACAAGATATTAAAATAGAAAATATTGTTTTACAAGTTTATTTCTTTTAATAAAAAAGAAGTAAATTACCTGTTAAGAAATTAATATTAATCGTAAAATTTAAAAAATGAAACATATATGACTTTGGGAAAATGCAAAAAAAAATCCAACTATCCAAAAAATACAAAATAAATATTGAACTATATAAACTGCAAAATAAACCATCAAAATAAACCTCAAATTAGAAAAAGCAAAATAAAAAGAACTTATTAAAAACTTGCAAAATAAACTTCGAACTATATAAAATACAAACAAAATAAACTTCGATCTTATTTAAAATAAGCAAAATAAACATTTTTACTAACACTTTTAAGAAAACATTAATTATCAAAAAATAATAAAAAATTCTTAAGAAATTAACATTTTGTCAAACAATATCACATCTATTTTGCTCTTCAAATTATTGTAATGAACAGAATATTGTTAAATCATTTTATGAAAACATTATACAACATAAATATAAAAAGAAAAAAAAAAGAAAATTATAAATGAAAAGAAAAGAAAATATTGTTTAGTAAAAGTCATAAACGTCAATTTTTTTTACAAAAAGATATTGTTTTCTTTTAGTTTGCAATTTTAAAAAAAAAAATTATATGACACAATGTTTTCTTAATTTTATGAACATTTTCTTTTCAAAGTGAGAAGAAAAAAATATTTTTTTTTGTTTAAAGAGTAACAGAGACGTGATTTGGTTTAGTTAAATTTTTATTTAGAAAAAATAATTTTTCTTATAAAAAACAATTAACGTTTTTTGAGAGTGTTAGTGAAAAGAATTTTTTCCATTTTTTTCATAAAATCAAGGTTTATTTTACTTATAAATATCGATGTTTATTTTGGAATTTATATAGTTCGAGATTTATTTTGCATTGTTTTGGATAATTCAAGATTTTATTAGCAGTTTTTGGATAGTTCGAAATTGTTTTTTGCTAGTTTTTATAAAATTCAAAGTTTATTTTGCAGTTTCAATAGATCAAAATTTATATTGCAATTTTGGATAGTTTGAAGTTTTTTTTTGTGTGCATTTTTCTCTAATAATTTTGTTTTGACATTTTGCTTTTCAACATTTCACATTAATTTGATCTCTTATTATAGTTTATTAATACTTTTATGTTTTCAGAAAAAAAAATATTTTTTGTCTTATATTTTTAATTTGAATGCTATTTTAAATATTTCTTATTAATTAAAAATATAATCGCTATTTATTATATATTTACAATAACACAAATCTCATTAATTCTAGAAATTGTCCTCCAGGTTTTTTTTGTTCGTTAGTACGTCTTAATATATGACTGTTATCATTATCATTAAATTTTTTATACATAAATTTTTTTTCAATACATTAATATTTTTTTCTAACAATATTTCTTACAGAATTACATAATACTAAACATTATAATATTATAGTCATATCAGTTATTACAATTATTTAAAGAAATATATTTCAGTCTTTTGTTAATTTCATATTTTAGATATATGTACGTTATAAATACTTAATTGTTATAATAGGAAGAAGAAGGTCTTTACGAAACAAGACCAAGCACAACTGCAAAAGAATGTTAAGCTTGCCTTTCTTCAGTTTTACAAAGCAGACGGATCTGGTAAGGTTCAGCAATAGTCTTTTTATATATTATTGTCTCATCTAAAGAAAATAATAATAAAAAAACCTCCTAAATTATATGTAAGTTTTACTAAAAAAATCTATTCAAAAAAATATTTTTAAAATTATGCCTCGCGGATAACTACTTGGTATTATATTATAGTAAAAGTAATCGCAATAGTCTTTTTTATTGTATTAGTTTAATTAATAAATGTCCATATCTAATGTTGACACAAATGTTCTTTTAGAGTTCATTGGTAATTCGAATTTTAGCTATGGCATTTGATCTACTATAACATATGAGTAGAGATTTTATTTCAAACAAAATTTCTTTTTTAATATATAGTAGATCATTTTATGAGTAGTAAAATAAGAAGTAAATGAATAGTAAAAAATTTAATTGCATAATATTATTTTTATATTATATTAATTAAATTATTTATTGTTAAAATTATAAGTTGACAAAAATGTCTTTCTAAACTTCATTATTAGTTTTAATTTTAAACAGTAACATTTACAACACGTGATTATATGTTATTTTCTAAAATGATATCACTTTTAATATAGGATATGTTGTTATATAGATAGTATAAATATATTTTGTAATATGTTTTATCTTAGCTATTTGAATTTTTAGCTGCATAACTTAATTCACTGGTTAATGATTTAAGTTTTAGTAACACAAATTAACTTTATACATTAAAATAATATTTTCTATATTACTTTTGATTATGTAGTACTATTTTTAAAGATATTAGTACATTCACACATTTTTTAACACATAAATTTCATGGAGTTACATAGGAGATACTTTTTTTTCAATTTCATGATATTATTGATACAAGTGATTGGTTAAAAACTTAAAACATTTTCATCTACATAAATAAATGCATTTTTGTGTGTTTTTAATCATAATAATAATAAAAAAATTATATGCTGTGTTAGAGGGTCTTACTTTCAAATTTTCGCCTAAGGGCCCTTCATAATATAGTTAAGACGGCTATGTTTAGAACAAGTAGTCACTAGGTTTGAGAAAATATTAATAGAAGCATCAATACTTAAAAGACAAAACTACAATCACCAACTTCAACTTCATCTTCTTTTGTCTCCACAAATTTCTGTCATCGACCATCTCTTGTATCCCAGCTATATCCTATGCCCGACCAATCTTTCAGATTACCACTGAAAAGCACCGACCGGATCCCGTTACTACCAAGTTGGTTACGCTACACATGTTAGAAGGAATGAAATCAATTCTCCGCCATATGTTATCTCTATGAAACTGCCATATGACACCTATACGCATCATCAAAAAATGGCACCGCCCATCCAAAACCTCCGGCAAGCGTACGCATATTCTTTTTTTAATCTCAAGTAAAGATCATAGGCTTTCGGATCATTCTCAGAGAGAGAAAACACATCGCTTGTGGACACAACCGCAGTGTTTTGGGGTCAAATAATTCAACATGCCTGCTATGCCAGTTACCACCAGTTATGACATAAAAGTATCCTTCTTGGAAAAAGGCCTTGCAAGTAGCATATCTAGCAAATCTTCCAACTATCATACTTTTATGAGTGTAGCTTTTTTTTTTTTTGGTCAAGGAGAGTGTAGCTATATTAATACTTATAAAAGTTAACGCATTTACGCTATTCCAAATATTTTTCCATGAACTAATTATGCTCAAACAAGATGTGAAAAATTCTGGAGTTTTTCATGGTCTATTAGAAGGAAAAATGAAATAATGTTTTTTTCCATAACAATGTTGGAGATTTTTTCTATCGGTCTAGATTCGAAATTTAAGTTTTGCCAGTTTTTATTCAAAAAAATTTGTTAAGTAAAATATGAGTACAATATTAGTAAATTTTGAGGAAAATATGAAAACATAAGTACTATGTAAATAAAATACAATTAAAAGATTGAATGCAAATTGAAATACTTGCAATGGTACGTACAAATCATCCCCAAGAATGTTACCGCCAACTTTTGAACTTTGGAAAACTAAATCCACCAAAATATTTTTTAAATGGAAACAGATTTTACAAAAATAATCATTTAATACCTAGCTAGCTGGTCTCATGTGCCATGCACGATATTAGACATTTAATTAATTTTTTTTCGTGTAAATTTTTTTATAAATGTACTTTGTTTTTGATAGATAACATATGTTCTTTATGTATGTTGATAATAGGTTTTTGGAATAAAAAATTGACATAAACGTATAATAGAAAAAAATTGAATCTTTATTTTAATATTTTATCTTTTTTTATAGTTAAAATTTTATTTATTTACTAATATTCAATAGTTATTCATATAATTTGTGTATATTTTTAACAACTTCTGAAACTATTTGTAAAGTTTATAAACATATATATATATATATATATATATATATATATATATATATATATATATATAACATGTGGTGATAGATTCAAGAGAAGAGAAAATTTTGAATAATTGTCTACATATCAAGATTCATCTCGAGAATACAATAGTTTGGTCGAATTCAAATAGGTTTTGGAGATGGAGAATTGAAACCAATTGAACAAATGGTGAACTATTATTTTATTGTTGCGCATACACAAATTTGCTAAAAATAAAAAATTATTCAAAGTAATGTATCTAAAATAACATAAAAAGTATATATATAGAAGTACAGAACAAAAATATTTTAAAATTTACAGTCTTAAATTATGAGATATGGTTATATATATGCAGACAGTACCGGTCCTGAGAATCTTGGGGGCTGAAACAAAATAAAAAAAATTGGCCCACGTTTCTTAACATGAAAAATAAAATCTGCATAAAACTATTCTTAATATAAAAGGGTTAAAAGCCTACAAAAAATATTTAAAAGAGCTAAAGAAAAAAAAGTTTACAAAATTTCAAACTAATAAGCTATCGATTTTGAAAAATAACTATCCATGCATGTTCTCTGGAAAAATTCATCCATCGAGCTTTTCAACCATATCCCTCTCTATCGACAATATTCCCAAACAATAAGTTTTTTTTTATATACTTTTGAATAGATTAGGCAATTCCTATTTTGTTTATCTATGTTTTTTAGCACTCTTTTGTAATATTTATAAGAAAAGTTCATATCTTCAGCATTTTTTGAAAAATCATAATCTCCATTTACTCTTTTTATAAGACTTTTTCAGAATAAAAAAATCTTTTAAAGTTTAATCAATTTTCCTTCCACTTGTCAATAGATCTTTTGGGAGTCTCCACCGTAACAATCAACAGTAATAAGGAAGACTCTTCATGGCCCCAAAAACAGTCACTTTTTGAAAGTACTAATCTGGTTGGAGTTCATATGTAACTAGGATGAGATCAGCTACCGTAGACTAAGGACAGGCCAGTCTCTAGATTTTTTTAAAAATTTTGGAGGCGGAAAAAAAATAACTAAAATTTGGGAGCAGCTTCTTTAAATTTTTTCTAGACCAAAATCTAATAGAAAATATATACAAAAAACTTGAGGGCCGGAGCAAATGTTTTCTTAGTCTTTACATAGAGCCACTCCCGATTAAGATATATAATTCAGATTGCTTTAGATTCAGCCATGACGAAGGACCAAAGTGGAAACTCGAGGTGTTTCGGGTATATAAATTTTAAGAGTACAGAACCAGCGGTATGCGTTGTTGAAAAGATGAAAAAGACTAGCATATGGGGTTATGCTATCGTACGTTGGTATGGCTCAGAAAAAGCCTGGGTGAAGGGAAGAGCTCAGAAAAATGTTTGAAAGAACGAATTTAAATTTGTATATTAAAAATCTTGATGAAATTATCGACCATGAGAAACTCCGGGAGATTTTCACTGAATTTGAAACTATAACTTTTATAAGGTAACATAATCTAAACTCCGAAAGACCAGTCTAAGAAACAGCCCAAACAGTGTTTCATGTTCTGTTGGGATCGTCGGTTTAGCATAAGTCTAAACGGAGTTACATTTAAATTGAAAGAGAAGTGCCAAAGGAGAATAGAAAGCTTCCTATTAGCGTAGCCGTGAGTATATGCCGTTTTCAATCGTAACATTTACTATATATCAAAGAAAAACTATTTTAATATAAAACCTTCAAACATTAATTATATTATATAAAAATGCAATTGTTCTAAAAACCAATTTAGAAAATTATTTTTGTTAACCAAAACTTTAAAAATTCAATAATTTAACTAATATAATTTTAAAGTAATATAATAATTCATTACCTATTTTTAATTATTATCTTACCAACTAATAAATAATTAAAATTTCCATAAACATTAATTCATTAAGTTCCTATTTTGTTTATAATGTATTTTGTTTTAAATAACTAGTGTATTTTTTATTACTTCGAGGCTGAAGGCCACAAACATTAGTATTCGCTTTAACAACATTTACTATTGAACTATATATGATTAAATCCTTATAATCACATTGTAACTCGAGTTACTACAACATATTTCTCTCTTGTTAATTATATATCTTAAATCATAATCACATAATTATGCAAACCAAAATTTATCAAAAACAAGTATTCTAGTATTGAAACAATTTGTAATTTAAGATAAATGATAGTATATTTAATATGGTGTGGATGAAAGTTTTACGAAAGCCAAAAACAAAAAGAAGAATTAGTAAAATGGAAATTTATCAATTGATTTTTATAGATGATATTAATTAATTGATTAATAAAATACCATTTGAATTAAAGTGTTTAGTGTTGGAATTAAATTTTGAAAAGTGGTTAAACGCCGACTTCATAATCTAGTTTCTCGCTAATGTAATTGGTCGAATTACCGGAAAATACAATCAATGGATTCTTTTATAATGTAGAGTTTTCACATGTCAAAATGTAAGTTAATTTGAATGAGAAATGAAAGTCTAAAGTGAGTAGTTTGTTAAGCTTAAATAGCTAAAAACAGAATGTTCATAGAACATATATATTAAACTGTTCGTGCGTGCGAGTACAGAACCGTAGGTCATGCTCTACGTATCTTGGATATTTGAGAATGATCAATGAATTGTATTTAAATTAATTTTATAATTTTATGGTTTTTGATAAACCAAGTTAAATTAATTTGTGGCTTACGACAAACCAAATTTTAATTTGATTGCATGGTTTACTATAAACCAAATTTTGATCTGAACTCGTCTCTCTATGTAGGAGACAATAACAAAAATTCACCAAATACTGAGAATTATGTTTTCTATATATAATAATCTAGTATCAAAGTGAATTTGCATTTTAAACTAAATGATAGTTTATGACTAAATACAAAATAAAATAAATAATATTATTAAAGAGAATAATATCATTTTTCTAATTTTTATAACAGTCAATTATTTTTAAAGACATATATTTTAGTCTCTTATTAATTTCTTATTTTTAAATATATATATATATATATAACTTTTTGTATGTTATTATTATTTTTGATTTTAGTGATGGACAACTAAAAAGAACGCAAAAGTATAATTTTTTGTCTTTTTGATATGTATCTTGTTTTTTAAATGTTTGAAACTTATTTATGAAAAAAAAGGTTGTGTTACTTTTTATCAACCAGTAGATCATTCCATCGTAGATCTGGTGTTTATCGAAATTGCTCAATTTGAAAGATCCCGGTAGATTTCAAGTCTTTGAATTTAAATCGTTGTATATAAAAAAGTAAATTTTATCGAAAAATATTGGACATTTTTTTCTACAAATGCTTTTGGATATTGTATGGTTATGTTTTTCTAAAACAAAAATTTCAAGTTTAAACCATAAAACAAATTAATTTAATAAATAATCAAAAATGTTAAAAAAAAATCAATGGATCCAAAGTTCTTTGTTACTTTCGTGAATTCAGGTAATCATCTTTTAGTTCTTGAATTATAATGCACATTTTTTATTTTGGCAAGAAGAAACGATTTGATGCTTTTAGATCATGATTTTTTATTTATATTTATCCATCTTAATTAATGATTAATTTATTTATCTTATACCAGATAAGACCCATCGAATTTGCATTATTAATGTTCCGTAGAATTATTTATTTTTTATTAAATTAATATAAAAGTCATCCATTAATTAATTCTTTATCCATGAATTAATTATTTCATGGCTACACAATTTTGATTTTTTATAAACAATTGATACCGCGCAATGCGTGGATTTATGTTTTTTTTTTAACATTTGCTTTAAAAATATTGACTCAATCTTTTCTATCGAATACTTAACCTAGTCTGATTTCATCATTATCATAAAAATCTATAATCTTGAGGCTTATTTAAATTACAAACATATATAAATAAATTAGATTATGATAACGATGAATAATTGATAAGAGAAGAATAAGTTTTTAAGCAATAAAGGTTTGCTTTGTAAAAAAATGTGTTTTAATATATAGTACATAATTACTAAATTATATTTTTTGTGTTTTCAAATTTTTAATGGCATTTGAAGTAAATAGTTATAAAATAAAGGTTTATTTTTTAAAAAACTTGTGTTTTAATATACAGTAGATATCAACCTCTTGTACATAAATGTCTATTTAATTTTCTTTACGTATATACAAATATGCCAACAAATGATTATTTTGGTTTTCTTTATTTGTATATTCAGATTTTTGCAATTTACTGCTCGTAGAAATTCGTTCCTGTATTCCACTTGTCAATAGAATTTTTGGGAGTCTCCACCAAAACAATCAACAGCTTCAACCACCACACACCACCACACAGAAGCGGCCTTGAAATTGTCTAAAATTTTGGGGGACGGAAACAAAATTAAAATTTGTATACCACTTTCTTATTAATTTTTTTTTTTTTTGTAATAATGAGGCTTAAAACTAATAGAAATTAAAAAAAAAAATTGGAGCCCAGAGCAAATGTTTTCTCCGGCTCTCCTCAGGACCGTCTCTGCCACCAGAGCCGCAATAAGGAACCGTCACTTTTTCAAATTACTAACTTGGCTGGAGTTTATATGTAACTAGGATGAGATCACCTACCGTAGACTAAGAACAGGCCTAACCATAATTTTTTCTAAAATCTTTGTAGCCGGAAAAAAACTAAAATTTGGAGTATCTTCTTTAATTTTTTTAAAGACCAAAATATAATAGAAAAAAAAATAAAAACGCTTGAGGGCCGGAGCAAATGTTTTATTTGTCTTCACATAGAACAAGCCCTGAATAAGATATATAGTTCAGAACGCTTTAGATTCAGCCATGATGAAGGACCAAAGTGGAAACTCGAGTTGTTTCAGATATATAAATTTTAAGAGAACAGAAGGAGCGGTTTGCGCTGTTGAAAAGATTAATCATATGTGGTAATATACCATTGTACGTTGGTACGGCCATCAGCCATTCCGTTTTACTCTTAACCTACTCTTTAAAATTTCCATAACACTCTTACATTTTATTACTTTTACTCTCTTCTTGTTTCAAACGTGCAAAAGAAACCAGAGAGTAATTAGATATAAGGAGACGCATTGAAGACGAAGAGAATATCATTGAAGAAGCAAACGCTCTGTTGAAGAGACTAGGAGTGATAATCCAGAAGGCTGCACAGACGGTGTGGCGGCACTGGAGACAAAGACAACTGCTAAAAACCTTTACAACGATGGAGTAAGAGCTGGTTCTCTGGTTAGTGGTTTCATCTCTCTTGGTCTCGAATGGGCTGGTCGGAAGATGCGAGGAGCCGAACGGCTTTGGGGAGTTGTTAACTTCATCCTAGCTATTTGCTTGGCCATGACTGTTCTAGTCACGAAACAAGTGAGATCACAGCGGTACTTTTAATGACCTATTTATTTTATTCTTATTTTATTTTTTGGAAACAAAAAATAACTATATTTTTATTTTTATTTTATTGCAAAAATAAATTCCAAGTATTTTCTATTTGTGTAAAATACAATTGTACTTCATTATATATTTTCAATAGTTTACCTATAATTTTTCAGTAATCTTTAATAAAGTTTTCCCCTCATTTTTTCTACATTTAATATACGACCATTTGACCATTACTTTATTATATTTTATTATATTGTATTTTGTTTTTAATTATTAGAATGTTTTTATTACTTCGAGGCTACAACCCACAAACATTAGTATTCGCTTTAACGCCGACAAAAAAAAAGTATTCGCTTTAACAACATTTACTATGGAATTACATATGATTAAATCTTTATTATCACATTGTAATTCGACTTACTAAAACATATTTTCTCTCTGTTAATTATATATCTTAAATATATTTACATAATAATAACATAATTATTTAAAACAAATATTTATTTTAAACAAATATTCTAGTATTGTAACAATTAGTTCATGCCACATCACATCGATCTAACAAGAACAAGTAAGCTCACTACTAATCATAGTTAGTTTATATAGCTCATTTTCAATAAATCATGAAACTGAATTTGGTTTGATTTACAGTTTTTGTACCATTACCCGACCATTCTTCATGCTTCTCCTCCTCGTCAATTTCAATCTCGCACAAGGGCTCGAACCACTTCACGTAGCACTGGTAGCAGAACTCACATAGGTGACAATGTTGTTGGAAATGTATCAAGTAGATATCTCTATATTGATCTTATTATTATTTTTATTTTTGTGTAAGTGGGAAAAAAAATCTCATAAACTCTTTTTCCTAAATTTACATGGATCAATTGCTGATATGATTATGTGGTTCAAGCAAAATGACCTTGCTATAATTTTTTTTTAAAAACTAAAAATGATAAAATTATAATTTGTCCTTTTTTTTAACGATTTTGCCATAGGTATTATAATATACAAAAATGTTTTGTAATGAATATAATAAAACATTCATTTTCTTTGTTTGTAAAGCAGTCTCACGTTATGCTTGGAATGGGAAAAAAATCAAAAATAATGCTTTACTTTTAAGAAAAGTGCAAAAAATGCTACAAATGTTAAGGTTAAAAAATAAATCGGGTCTATGGGTTGACTGTTCAATTTATGGTCAATGAGTTTTTTTAACAGTGTTAATTAAATGATTAAACCAATACTAAACCAACGAGATTTAAAAAAAAAAACTAATTTCTAAAAAGAATAGAAAAAACATGACAAAATTCTAAAATATTGTTCAATGTTATCACAAAATTCTACATCCACAAACGCATTTACATCTTCATCTTACGCAATTCCACCCAAATTATCATTTTCAAGCTCACAATCATCAACCACAACAATAATTAATAATATAAACATACAATACAATATAGTTTTGATAGTCGAAGTATGTTTTTTACATGTATATATTAAAAATAACACTCATACTGGATTATACTACAAATCAAATTGAAAAAAAATAAAAATTATATGTAACAAAGATAAGACAAATCATTGATGTATATAAAAAAAAAGTACACACAAACCTCCATACACAACTATAAATCAATGAGGCCAAGAACTTTAGGAATTTAACTAATCCTCCATAAACAACTAGTCCACAAATATATACAAATACTGCTTTAGGATTGCTTTTTTTTTTTTTAATTTTAATGTTCAATAAAATATTAATTTAACTTACACTTTTTGTCACCATTAATATATGTTACTTAATATTAATTTTAATTGCAAAACATTTTAAATTTAGTTCTAAGAAATTAAAGTTAAACATTAAAAATATGAGGTGGGTGCAAAAATCGAAAAAAATGTAAAAGTAAGAAATGGTCAAAATAGTTAAAAATGAAAAATCAATTGGTTTTCTTTAATTAATGTTAATTTATTGAATAAATAAATGCCATAAAAATATTTGGATGTGAATTACTAAACAAAATAAATGCATTTATATTGTTGGCCAAAAAAGAATGCATTTAGTTATTGTGGGTGCCAATTTCTAATGTATAAATACATTAAAGAAGAAGTGATTTTCTATAATACTTGCCAAAATTTCATATTTAAATATTTTGTATGATAAATTGATTTTGTTTTCAAACAAGACCAAACCCCAAAACATTTTAATATAGGAGGATCTTGCAAAGAGTCAATGAGCCTTTCTACTTTAACAACTATATCGACCTCGTGTAATTTAATTTTTATTACGAATATATAAATATGCCAACAAATGATTATTTTGGGTTTCCTAATTTGTATTTTTCAGATTTTTGCAATTTACTGCTCGTAGAAAATTCGTTCCTGCCTTCCACTTGTCAATAGAATTTTTGGGGGTCTCCACCTAACAATCAACAGCTTCAACAACCAGAGCTGCTGCAAGGAACACTCACTTTTTCAAAGTACTAACTTGGCTTGAGTTTATATGTAACTAGGATGACGGAAAAAATACTAAATTTTGGGTACTGTAGGCTAAGAACAGGCCAGGCCCTAGATTTTTCTATAATTTTTGGTGCCGGAAAAAATACTAAATTTTGGGAGCAGCTTCTTTAAATTATTTGTTTTTTAAAAGACCAAAATCTAATGGAAAAACTATATAAAAACTTGAGGGCCGGAGCAAATGTTTTCTTTGTCCTTACATAGAGCCATCCCTGATTAAGATATATAGTTCATATTGCTTTAGATTCAGCCGTGATGAAGGTCCAAAGTGGAAACTCGAGGTGTTTCGGCTATATAAATTTTAAGAGTACAGAAAGAGCAGTTTGCACCGCTGAAAAGATGAATAAGACTAGCATATCACGTAATATGCTATTGTCGGTTTTACTGTTAACCTACTCTTCCTTCTTACAGTCGGAAACGCTTTGGATTACGCTGCGGGATCTTACAAGGATCTCTACAAAATTTCCCTTTCACGAGGACCAATTCATGCGATTGTAAGATAGTTTTGTTCACCCTAACATGCTTCTACACTTGATGAAACAACTAAGAACAAAACCTAATGCGGAAAATAAACAGAAATAAAACTAACCTCCAGCCATTGCTTTGATTGCTATGAGAATACGCCCTGATCTCTATTGCGCAAATTTGAAAACGTGTTTTTTCCTATCCATAAGGCTTCTCCTTGTAGTCATTGTCGTATCTATATGTTACGTGAAGGAGAAGCAATGGACGCCGGAGCCTACAGAAGACAGAAAAGCCTCGAGCGGCTCCCTTTTTCGGAGCTTTCAAGGAATTAAGAAGACCGATGTGGATGCTCCTGATAGTCACTGTACTAAACTGGATGGCTTGGTTTCCTTTCCTCCTTTTCGATACTGACTGGATGGGCCGTGAGGTCAGATGAAACTCATTAACAACTGCTAAAAAGCTTTACAATGTTAGTGGTTTCATGTCTCTTGGTCTCGAAAGGGCTGGTCGGAAGATGGGAAGAGCCGAACGGCTTTGGCGAGTTGTTAACTTCACCCTAGCTATTTGCTTGGCCATGGCGGTTCTAGTGACGAAACAGGCAGAGATTCACTAGCGAGATCAGGGCCAAGGCCGGCCCGAAGTATTTTTATGCCATAAAGCGAATTAATTTTTTTCTTAATTTGATTTTTATTAAGTAAATATTGAATAGTTTGATTAACTTAATAATAATATAAAAAACATAAAAAAATGAAACATCGTTAACAAATAAGTACAACTTACATGAGATTTTTTTAAGTGAACAAAAATAGTAGAATTTGAAGAAAAAAAATAAAGTTAAATGAAAAAAAGAAGATGAAATATTGTGCAAATGAAACAAAAAATTAAAAAAAAAAAGAAAAAAAAACTTAAAGACAGGAAATAATCGTTGAAATAGTAATGAACAAAGCTTTGAA
>OVAW01000242.1:847-18504 GCA_900406365.1 Heliophila coronopifolia | reverse complement strand
ATATATATATATATATATATATATATATATTTAATGATTTAAAAATAAAAAATTAAATAGGACATATAAATGGAGGTACCAAAATGGTTAGAAGTTCTCTAAAGTACAAACGTTTTCCATAATTGCCCTCAACAAAACGAATAACCGCAAAATGTTTGCAACATATTTTGTATCTCATTCAAAACGATGCATTTTGCTATTCATGCATCTCCGATTTCCACGATGATCATCATGTTCTTCAGATCATAAATAAATAACTATATATAAAATTTTTTGTCTCCAAATAAATAAATAATGAAGGGATAATGAAGATTAAAAATGAGGAAGAAGAAAGATTTCTTCAAGAAAAAACGTTCAAAAGCATTTATACTTCAAATTCTTCCAAGCTAAAAGGCAAGCGAAAAAATATATATCTTTTAAAAATATATTAAAATATTATTCCTTTATTATATTAACTCAATTTAATGGTCCACCCAAAATAGCGTTATATTATAATTTAATGTCTACCTCTCCTTCGTCTCAGTTCTTATGTGACTGATCCTCTAATTAGCGACAACATGGCTACTAACATGGGTCTCGTCGCCAATCAGTAGCTACTTAGCGACTGATTAGGTAAAAAAAATCTGACTAATTTATCTGGTTCGATTTTTAGTCGCCAATCGATAGTTAAATAGCAACTAATTAGTGACAAATTGGTAGTTTCAAAACGTGAAAAAAAATCTAACTAATTTTATTTGGGTCGCTTTTTAGTCGCGGTCGCTAATTTTTCTTATATATAGAAATTTTTTCTCACATAAAAGGAAAAAAAATCTTAAAAACAATAAAAATTTTCTTTTCAAAAACAAAATGATTAGCGAGGGAATATTACGAGCTAAGAAGTTGGATGTATAATTTCACAGATGCTGAAAAGACAGTTATGAAGGAGTTTAGAGATGAGCTAGAAAATTTCATGTATCAAGCGGGTAATATCAGAAAGGATAGAAAACGGTAAGATGTTATGTCCATATAAAAAAGTGCAAAAATACGAAGTATATTATGGTTGAAATGTTTGGAAGCATTTATATAATAGGAGGTTTATGCCTAATTATTATATATGGTATCAACATGAAAATGGTTCTAGGGATGACATAACATCTACTAGTAATCATGTTGAGCATCATCATGATCATCATAATTACATATACTACAAGAAAACAGCCCATTAGCGACGGTAAGGAACATCAGTTAAATCGTAGTTATAGTGGTTTTACGATAGTTATAGCGACAAAATCGAAATCGTCGTTATAACAGTGTCGGTAAAGTCAACATGTCGCTAAACTGTCGCAACAATAGCGATAAAATGACGAACGTTGTCTATGCTTCGCTAAAAAACTTCACTAAAATGTCGCTAAGTGGTGACACTATAGCGACTAATTGGCGGCTTTTTCACCACTATAACACGTTTCAAGTTATCAACATTTTAGTGACGGCTCGCTATCGCAAATTGGCAACGTATTAGCGACCGTTTCTTCTATGTAGTACCAAAGCGGTCACTACTTAGCGACCAAATACTAATTACTCTGGAACTTCTGTAGCTAAGCGGTCGCTAACTAGGTGTTATTCAGCGACTAACACTACAAGAAACAAGCCGTTTAGCGACTGCAGAATAAGTCGCTCAGCAGTCGCTAAAGGCGATAGCGACTCCTAGGCGACTAATGTCACGTAGTCGCTAAACGTTAGTCGCTAAGTCTACGTAGTCGGCACAAAGTCGCTAGATAGCGACTACAGATAACTAGTCGCGAAGAAGACGCTACATGGTAAGTCGGTAAGTAAACGCCAAGTAGATGTTAGCCGCCGACTTATTTACTGCACTTTTGCGACTACATTTTGCGACTTAATTACTTCTCCTTTGCGAGTACAAACAGCGAGTTTTAGCGACTCACTAACATTTACGCTGGAATGTGCTGAACGATTACTTAGCGACTACATATGTAGTCGCTAGTGTTTGATCGCTAGGTTGTCGCTAGTATTACATCGCACTGATGTCGCTAAACAATAATTTACTGTCAAAATATTGACATTTGATGCGGTCAGAAATTATTTTAATATAAAGCATATAACTTCAATAAATATTACACTTGATAAAGAAAATTAATTTAAATCATTTAATTATATGATTTTTATTTCTTATTAATTTTCGCATATCTTATCGAACTAATCAATAATCATAATTTAAAAAATTTATTTTAAAACATAAATGAAATAAGAAAAAAAATTCATCTTTGAGAATGTAGAAATATATTATCACATTTAAAATTTTAGCAAAATTCTACAAATTTAATGTTATATTTAAAATTATATGATAAATAATAATATCATACTAATAATCAAACATGATAAAAAAAATTTTTGGCAAAATAATACAAAAAATATTATCTTTACATATGTTTCTGTTATTATTTACAGAATCTTATTAGCACATGCTAAATTACTTCAAAAAATTTAAATAATTTTTTTATCCCCAAAATTTTAATCACATATTTCCTAACTATTTTTCTTTGTTGCTATAGCACTTCCGAAATGATTTATTATCAATATAATTTATTAGCATATTGTTCGAATCTATCTGTCTCCAAAAGAGAAATTAAATATAATTTAATTAGCCAATAAGATTGATGGTTAAAAAAAAAAATTTGGTTATCTATACAAAATATCGAAACCGTAATATTATTCTTTTTTTTTAACGACACGTTAATTTTTTATTATTCCATGAATTTTAAATTTTAGTATCGAAACTGAAATATTATACAAAAAGTAATGCTAGAATAATATTTTTTTTTTTAACTCTTAACCATATTTTTCAAACATTTTTTGGTAATAATTTTCTCTTAATATAAGAAGATGCTGATAAAAAAAAAATTGTTTTCAAAAGCTCACATGACGTTCTTATCAAAAATATCAAATAGTTATAAAATGGGCAAAATGCAAAAACTTTAAGATATTTCGATTTAGCGTATTTTCCCTTAGTTTTAATAGGTTTTTCTTAAAATACCTATTTTTTTTTAATTTAGTCCAAATTAACCCCTGATTTAAACGTGTTTAAATCATTAACAGAGTTAAGATGACGTTGTTTCAATAAAAGCAAAACCACGTCGTTTTAGAATAATCTTTTTTTTTTTAAATAGAGCTTCCAAGTATCTAACAGAGCTGAAATCAAATTACAATTGTTTGTTTGTTTGTTTGTTTTTTTGGTAAATATCAAATTACAATTGTTCTAACTTGTTTTTACATATATTTAAATTATGTTCTTCTGCTTCACTGGAGGGTCTTGAATTAGCATCAATCATATCTTAAGGATTTATATAATTTCGTTGCAATCAAAAATATATTTTGAAGCTTTTTTTTATATGTTTGTATACACAAATCTAAACTCATAGATCGGTTAGATTACTTAATTCAGTTCTTCGTGAATTTGAGTTTCGAATCAAATTCGCGAATTTTAATTTCAAATCATTTTAATTTCTTCTGTTCTTCGTCTATTTCTAAATATATTCCACAAAATCATTGGATTGTAACTACTCCAATTACACTACGAAAACTTTGGGAAGCAGAGGAAGAGAATTTAAGTTTATACCAAAACAAGTTTGATAAATTACAAGTATCATGTTTGAAGAGGATAGCTTCGGGTCTAAAATGTTAAATCTGGCCGAATGGTGTTCTTGATGGAATGGGTAGGAAAGCTTGTGAATTTCTTCAGATCTTGAGAAGGCCGAGACTGAAGATGGATGAGGGGAGCTTCTAAACAAGATAATCAACTGGTGTGGGGGATCTATATAAGGATCTTGGTTGAAAGCCGAGAAATGATGATGGAATGAAGATGAAATGAGGATGGCCGAGAGGAAATGGAGGTGAATGGAGGCTGTGGAAGGCCGAGAGTAGGATGAGCCACGGGTTGGCTAAGAAGTAACGGTTGTGGGTGATCTCAGCTACTTCTTAGACAAGGAAACGTGAGGAAGAGGTGGAAGAACCGGTGGAAATGGATAGAAGGTAGAAAGATGGAGACTTTGATAGATCTATGGAATGATCTATTAAAGGTTTGATCTTGAGACTTCCAAAGGGGTGATCCGCGCGATGGAGAGCTTCAAAATCCTAGCTTCTTCTTCTAAGGGTGATCCGCTTCTTAGATAGAAAAGAGAGCTAATGAGCCTTGAGAGATTTAAACACGATTGTTTATTTTTATTCAATACAAAGCTAAATGAACACATTGGCCTAAGGATTGCTTATATAGGCAAATCCTTAGGTTTAAGTGTCTCACTTTTAAAAGGAATTGGCAATTTAAACAAAGAAGCCCTTTAACAACAAATGGCCTAAACAATGATCTTATTGAAAGCTTAAAAGAAACTAAAACCCCTAAGTGCCATTCAAAACACAATTACCTCATTAAAAACCTAACTTGGTAAAACCTTATAGGATTAAACCCAAGTTAGGGAAAAATAGTATAATTAAAGCAATGAATTAGTGAAGGCACCTAGAGTCTAAGCACACTTCCATTGCAAGAGCATTAAACCGGAATACTCTTGGTCTTGTGCTTGCTTTTTAAAAGACTCTGGCTGCATGACTTCCTCCATGAATGTGTTGAACTTGTTCCTTAGCTTCTTGGTTCGGCTTCTTGTCATAGGCAGTTCCAAAATGATTGGTAGTCGGCTTATATCCTCATTAATGACGCTGTTTTAACTCAAGTGAGTGATTTAAACAACGCTTAGATCAGTGGGAAATTTGCTCCAAATTCAAAAGCAACGTATTTAAAAAAACGCATATTTAAACCGGAGAAAATAACTCAGAGTTGCATTTTACCCGTTATAAAATACTAACATTTTCATTACAATATAAAGAGGTCAAATAATTAGACACTGAAACAATCATAATTAAATGACTAAAGATAGCGAAAAACGTTATAATTTTTTTGTTGATTAGTGTCTTGCTTGGTTTTTTTGTTAACCTTGAAGTTCTGAGCTGAAACACGTACATCTTCGTGAGCCGGACTTAAAGCATGCTAAATCCTTCCAAAATTGGAGAATATTCTCTCTAAAACGTGGACTCGAACCTTTGACCTCAAGGCTTTGCCAATGATCATTTTTTCATTAGAGTTAACCCCGCATGGTTGTCTTGCTTACTTTTCATTACTAGTATGTCTATAATTAATAGATTTGGTTACCATTAGGTTTCAGCTAAGAATAGCACAATAGCACTGATTTTCTATAAATTATTCTTCGTCTTAGGTAGAGAATTGAAACATGTAATTGGCGTTGTGCTTTCTCCAGGAACCCTGTAGAGACATAAGAACATTGTAGGATATTGGACTCGTGGTTGTGACACTAATATTAGGGTCGTGCTTTGTCCAAGAAATCCTCTACGATGGATTCATAATCTAATTTTGGCACTAGATTTTCTATAAATCATTCCTCATCTTGGGTAGAGAACTGAAACATGTTATTGGCATAGTGCTTTCTCCAGGAACCCTGTAGAGACATAAGAACCAGTGCATCCACCAATGATAAGAACACTGTACGAGATTGGACTCGTGGTTGTTATACTAATATTAGCATCGTGCTTTATCCGAAAAATCCCATATGATGAAT
The DNA here is from genome assembly GCA_900406365.1 of Heliophila coronopifolia. Taxonomy (NCBI): domain Eukaryota; kingdom Viridiplantae; phylum Streptophyta; class Magnoliopsida; order Brassicales; family Brassicaceae; genus Heliophila; species Heliophila coronopifolia. The sequence continues at coordinate 12,886 of OVAW01000242.1, read as the reverse complement.
TTAGAATATACTTTTTGGCACTATATTTTCTATAAATTATTCCTCATCTTGGGTAGAGGATTGGAACGTGTTTCTTGGCACCCAAAATTAAACTACAAATTTTGACCCAACTATGTTTTTTTTTTCAGTTCTGAAATTTAATAAAATAATAATGATTTTTGACAACCAAAATTTAAATTTAACAATTTTATATAGATTTTTTTTTTGTCTTAAACCTTCAAAATATCATCACCAAACATGCTCACAATTAAACTTTTAAGGTAAACAAAACAAAATGTATACATAACTAAATTCATCATCATGTCTTGGAGGTAATATATGTGGACATTCAACAAAATTTCAATATTTTTATAATTATTACTTTATATATTTATAAAATGAAATACATGAGGTTAGACAAAATATATCTTACATAAAAAACAGTATATCAATAGTTTCAAACTTGATATGATATATGAGGTTCAAATAAAATACAACCCGAAGTCGCCGCCGGGAGGTTTAGTTTCTCGGTATGAAGGTTTAGTTTCAACTCTTCTGTGTCTAGCCACATTTTTTTTAGAGTAAAAGATTACTAGGGTATACTTTTTGGTTTAGATTGGTTTATTTATTTAACTTAACACTATTAAATAAAAATTAACATTGATCAGATGCGTACCTTAAACTATACGGACAACATAAAATACATGATTATTTTTAAACCTTAACGTTTATAGAATTTTTTTGTACTTTTCAAAAAGTAGAGCATTTTTTGTTTTGACATGGAACATAAGGTTTATATGATCAGATCTAGTATTTGGCAAGCAAGTGACCCTAGTTGTACAAGAGTTTGCTAGGGTGATCAGTTGTGAACAATCATACAGGCTTTTAATGCTTGGAGTTTGAGGAGCGATCCTCGGCGGGAGTCAAAATGCGTGAGTCTCACCCGATTGCGGCATCGTACGAGACGAGAGTATGCTTATCAAAATTTCGTAATTTGAGATTAAGACAGCATGAAACCGCTCTCTCTACTGTACTAGAATTCGTTGACATGTTGACTGTTTTTCCGAAGCAATTCCCCTCAAAGTCTAACACTTATTTCACATTTTATTTATTTATTTTCAGTCAGGCATTTTTTTTTTTTTTAACTTTTTTTGCTTTGGTCATCCTATATTCGACGATCCCGCCACTAAAAAACCCTTTTTTCACGCGAAACCCTTTGCGTCCTAGCTTAACCCGTTACAACATAGCCATGATTGATGTTAGGATTTATGGTTCTTGAGATTGATTTTGTTCTGTGTTTGCTTTGCAGAAATTCAAAGAAGACGCCAAAGATTACCGACTTCCCCAAATCGGGTACGTCTTGGGAGTTCTCTCTTGATCTCAATTCACTATCATCGGTGTAACCACAACACCAAGATACACTGATCAAAGTCTACAATTACAAGTACAGAAAAAAGAGTTGCGGAATTTGACGAAGCTCACAGACTTCGGTTGTCTCTCTTTTTTCTCCTCTATGTAATTCTACGATTGTAATTTGCTTTTCTTGTCGTTCACGTCCTTTATCCTCGTTATTTAGGTTTATCTTTTGGACAAATATTGACTTGGGCTGGGCTTATTATTATTGTGTTAGATTGGACCATAGAAACATTAAGGCCCAAAAGAATAAGAGACATATCTTAACAATTGACTTATTAAAAAATTTTGCATTTGTTTACCGTTTCCAAACAAATTTAAAATTCAAGAAAAGTGTATCTATTCAATTATAACTTCTTTAATAACATGTAATGAGTACAATTGTGAAAGCTTTGCATCATATTGTTTTTTAAATCATGGTTTATAATTCTGAGCAATCATATTATCGTACGCTACGTTTCCCTTTTAGTTTAAATTGTTTTATAGTTCCACAAGTAAATTTATGATTTTGATTGCACTAACGAATTCTAATGCAATTTCAAATTAACTTCGTCAAAACACATGTAATCACCAAATATTATATCAGTACACTTTTACATTATAAATGAATAATTATAAATCAGTATTTAAATTTAATTTTAAATATAAACAAGAAAAACAACCCTAAACTAAATTTATTAAAAATATTGTTTTATTAAATAATTCATATAAACTTTTAAAAAATGAAACAGAGCTCGTAATTAATAATTATAAAACCTAATTATTTTAAAAATATATATATTTAATGATACTATGATGTGTCATAAGATTTTTTTTTCTTTAATTCATAAAAATTTATAACAAGATTTTAGATTTTCTGATTTTTTCCATCGAATATGAAAGGTTGCAAAAAGTTATATTTTACCGAGTGTCCTTTAGTTGAGTGGTTTGAGGCCACTAGCATGAAATTGGTATCGGGAGTTCGATTTTCCACCTCGACGATGAGGTTTCCCTTTAGTGGGTTTTAAACTAATGTATTTTTTTGTTGATTTTATTAATAAATTATAGACATTTACTTAAAATAAAGATTTTTTTTTTTTAAATGATCTGAATTTATTTTTTTATATTTAAAGGACTACTTTTCCATAAACACAATTTGTAGAAAGAAAAAACCATTTTTTAGATTTTTGGCAGGTTTGATAAAACTCAACCAAATCAATTATAAAAGGAAATAAGAAGCCGAACAAACATTAGTAGACTCGATCGAATGGTTTTGTAAATTATAATTAAGTATGTATTATTTTATGTTTATTATTATTTTGTTTAAATTTTTTATTGCATACGTAGTGATTTATTATCCGTTTGAGAAACTCTTCCTGATTTCGTTTTTAGGCTTCGACTTATTATTTGTTTTAATTATCTTCTCCTCGTATTTTCTCATAATATTTACCAATGTTATAATTTGATTATTCCACAAGTTTTATTTAAAAATAAAATAAATAATTATTAGAGAGCCATTTATAACATTAGTTTCATTATTCACTAGTTTGCAATGCTATATTTTATAATATAGTATGAAAAATATCTCTTATACAAAACTATTAGCATTTTAATAAATAAGATAAGGTGTAATTTTAATATTTTTTCTCATTTTTCTTTTCTTTTAAATTTTTCATTTCTTATATATATATATGTTTTTTTTTTTAATTAGAAAATTGTCTTTTAATAAATAGTAGTTTGAATATTTATACAATTAGTTAAATGCTAGATAGATTTAATGTTATGAATGTTTTCTGTAAAATTAAAATTGGATGATTTATATATTTTCTATATTTATAAAATTAAGTAAAATAGTTGTTAATTAAATTTTATTATATTTTGAAATTACTTGTTTAAAACATTTTTATATAAGATGTTAATTATAACTAATATTTAAACTAATTAAGTAAAAAATTAATACTAATTATTTATAATTTTCCTAAATTAAAAAAGATAGTTATAAATTATACTTTATGATTTTCACTAAATGTTTGTTTTTTTTAATTAGTTATTTCATTAATAATTACATAATTTTAACTTTTTGACTTTTTTATAAGCAAATTAATTGTATGAAGTACCATATAATTATAATTAATAAATTATCCTTCTAGTGGTTTAAATATTCTAATGGCACTTGAAGAAAAGTTTTACAAAATTAAATGTTTATTTTGTAAAAATCTCGGTTTATATATAATATATAGTAGATTCATATACAATTTTACTTAAGAAAATTATTTATTTCTTAAAAATTATTTATTTAATGTAACAATAAAAAGTACTATTGTAGTATTTTGTTAAATTATATAAGAAAAAAATAAAAAACATGCAATGTTTTTAATTTTTTTTAATTATTTAATTTCTGTGTTATTCTTGTTTTGTTCAACTTTTATTGCATATGTAATGATTTATCACTCGTTTGAGATATTCTTCTGTACTTCGTTTTTGAATTTCGACTTATTATTGGTTTTAATTATCTTCTCCTCATAATTTCTCATAATCTTTTTCAATATTGTAATTTAGTTGCTCCATATGTTTTATTAAAAAAAAAATAATTATTAGATAGCAATTTATTAGAGTAGTTTCATTATTTCTTATTTAAATTGTCTTATGAAGTTGTATATTTTAAAAAAACTAACATATATTGATTTACTAAATTATCTTTTATGTAGTTTTAATTTTTGCAATGGTATAATATAGTATGAAAAGTATTTTTATACAAAAATATTAGCATTTTATTATATAGTAGATGATGTGTAATTTTAATGTTTTTCTCATTTTTTATATTTTTAAGTTCTTATATATATATATATATTAATAAAATTTGTGGTAGTACAAACTAGATTGAAATCTCCTAAAGAGTTAATATAATATTACTAAAATGAATGAAAATAATTATAGAGAATACATTATTTTCGAGAAAGTCTCAAAGAAGTTTATTAAATTTTAAAGATATTTGGAGAAATAAATATTATACTGAGACTATAAATAAAAATGATATGACCGAGTGCCCTTTACTCTAGTGGTTTGAGACAACTAGCATGACTTTGATATCGAGAGTTCGATTCCTCGCCTCGACGATGAGTTTTCCGTTAGTGGGATTTAGGGTAATGTGCCAGCATGTTGTGGGTTGTGGCACAATGTTGACTAAAAAAATGGTAATGAATATTTTTATATGACAATAGTATTATTAGGCAAATGACATGTACTGGAGACATTGTCAAGTTTTTCTTTTAGTTTATACTATACACAAACATTAACACAATTGATATTCAAGTTATAGTAAACCTGAATTTTAATAAATCATTTGATTTTATTATATGGAATGACAATCCGGTTCAAATATGACATGTAGTATTATTGAGAGTTATATTGGACATCCACTAAAAACCAAAAAGTATCGACTGTTTCCAAAGAAAACTAAATATGCGATATCCCCAAATAAAGTTGAGATTGATTCTCAAACATTTGCTCAAATAATAAGGTTGAGAATACAATTTAAAAATTATGGTATTAAGAGATTTGTCTGGATTTTTTTTTTGTCGGCCGACAATATTTCTAGGTAATGCCGGTGAATTCACTTCTTAAACATTTTAAGATTTTTGTAAGACAATTGAAATTAATATTGAAGTGCATGTTCATACACAAAATAGTTTAGCCGAATCATTTATTAAATGCATAGACTATTATTAATGAGAATAACAATTTTTGTCTAACCTAGGGGACATGTTATATTGAATGCATCAACACTTGTGTTATTATCAGAAATTCTCCCCATTTAAATTAGTTTTCAGGTTGAAGCCAAACAATTCTCCTTTTAAAAATATTTGGGAGTACCATTTACATCTTCGTTGCGCTACGGAAAATAAGAAATATTAGTTGGATAAGAATTAGCTTTCATAATAAAATATCTTGAACCATTGATTGATCAATTATTTATAGGAAGATTTGATTATTTTCATTTTTTTGTCTCCAATTTGATTATCATTTTGATGAAACAAAATTTTCATATTTAGGGAGAGATAAATAGCACCGGAAAAATGAAATTATTTCGAGAAATTTTTCATTATCTCATTTAGATTTTCGCAGAAAGTAATGCGAACTAAAAATTCAAAAGACAATTCATTTGCAATATATTGTCAATTAATTACCAGATGCATTTTCTGATCCGAGAAGAATTAAAAAGTGATAAGGACATGCTAGCGGCTAAGGATATGGAAGCAGCTAAAAACTTGGAAGGAGCTAAGCACACATCATTCAAAGCTATCCAATGACAAGTGCAAGATGAAAGAAACTTCTACATGCTTTAAATGCCTTTGTCCAAAGTCTTTGATCAGATCTCTCTTGGATGGAGGATGCTTTCAGTACACAATGTACCATTCAAGATGAAGTTAAGACATCTTCGACATTCATTCAAATGAAGACATTGTCCACTTTTGAATTTGGACTGCCCGGGAATGACTCCACTTGAAATGGTAAATATGTGGTGAGTACTCTTTTCCTTATCTTGGTTTTGTCCCGTATTTTACAAAAAAAAAGGTTTTTAATGGAGCGCAACACATATTCTGGACACACCAAGCCATTTAGAAGTTTACAAAGGACTACACATCATTTTTCAGCTTCAACTTAAATGCAGTCAAAGTCTAAGTCTTCCTCCATTTACTTCAGTGTTTCAGTGTTTAATAATTGTGGTAATTCGTGTTATCTCTTCTTTATTGACATTTTAGTTTCCTAAGAACTTTTGTAAACCTATAAATATGACATCCCTCTTTCATAATAATATTAAGTGTTTTGAAAGTAAAATACATCTCTAATCTAAGAAAATATGTCTAGTCTTTTGGCTATTCAATCTAAGGAGTCTTTTCTAGCAATGTGCAGATTTCCCTTTGCTAACTAGATCCTTGTGTGGTTGCCCCCTTGGAATCATAACTCACACCTATCCATTTATCATTATCATCTCCCACAGTTCATAATCTGTCATCCGTAAATTTCATAACAATTCCACCACTTTGCTTCCACCAGATCCGTTTTTATATCACAAAATCTCATATATGAGTTATGAATGCTCATTTTCGAATTTATGTTCTTGTAGGACATTCTATTATTATATATAAAGTTAAACCACAATTAAAAGGTGGAAGAACTTCCGGTTCCCAAAATAACAATCTTAGAAAAGAAAAATAATTAGTACCCAAAGTGAAGAAAGTACATAATTCAACAATAGTCTAAATGATCATGACATTTTGATAGTCGAGCAAACTCCATAAGTGGTTAATGTACATGAATAGGATCAAATTAATGAAATAATAATAACTTATGTTACTTCGGATAAACACATTAATACGGAAAATAAAGTTCAACAAAATATTTTCATATAATATTGAAGTTAAGATAGTATATGGTAACACTATCAACTTTATTTCAGCTATTTTCATATATACATATATTTTTCTATTGTTCTTTTTGGTATTGTTTAAATTTATCAAGTCTCTCTATATTGGAAATATACAAAGACAAAACCGCATGCTATCTACAAATAAAAGTAGGTTATATCAAAAGAGACAAAACGAAGCATATCTCATTTGTACTCTGTTATTCGTATGATTCTCAAGCAAATGGAGAAATCAACTTACAACATATTCAATCAAGTGACAATTTGTTGGATTTATTCACATAAGCATTACCAACTCTAAGTTTCAAAAAAGTGGTGTACAAGATTGGAATGCAGCAACTACTTGATTTAAATGATGTAGACATTAGGGGGAGTAATACGTATTGCACTCTTTTTCTCTTAACCATTGTTTTATCCTAATGAGTTTTCATGGTAAGGTTTTTAAATATTTATTTTTTAAAGTGAATATCCAAGAGGGGAGTGTTATAAATATCCTTGGATATTCCTAAAATACCCTCATTATAATCCTATAAATAAGTACCTAATCTACCATATCTACTACATAGTAAATGAAAACCCAACTTAGGATACAACATTTATTCATGTGTGATATCACATTTTTGGTCATTTCATTAATCAAAACATGATATACCTTAACTAGCAATCAAAGCCTCATATTACTTTGGTATATTATTAACTACTTTGCTAATTAAAAATTTTAAATGTATTTGAAAAAAAATATATATTTAAACTAATGATTGAAATTAAATTCATCAACAAAACTTTGTATTTAAAAAAAAAAATATGATTTTTTAAAATTTTAAAATATTATGTTCTAAATATTAGTTATTTTTGATAAAAAATACGGATTATTTTTTTGTTTACTAATTTAATTTGGACATGTTTACAATAATAAATCACATTAATTAATCATTAAAAATAAATCCAAAAAATGAAAAAAAAAATTATATTAATTTACAAAAGAAAGATTTATTTACAATTTTTGGATCTAATTATAAATTTAGGTGATTCAAATTCAAGATCAGTTACAAATTAACAATGATTCTTATATATTTAATAAAATTCAATAAATTTAGTTTGATGTAGTGGATNNTCAATAAATTTAGTTTGATGTAGTGGATTACGTGGAAAAAAAACTTAATTTAAATCTAATTCAATATAAACGTGTCATCTTTAATGAATGCTATTAAAAAGTGTAATAATACCATATTTTATAGGAAACGTATTCGCCCATTCGTTCTTTCCAACATAATTTGTTATTTCCTATAAGTTCATCATTTTCTTATTCATCCAGTATAAGTTCATATTCATTTTACATCAAAACCATTTTTTTTTTAAATTTTGTATCTTCTCACAAAACAAATACAGGTTCTTTGCAACAATAGGCATTCAACGACATACTAATGCACAAGACAACCATTTTGTTTGGCAATTGGTGAAAGCTACAAACAAGGACTTTACAAAGAAAGGGTAATTTCCTCTAACAAAACTATATAGTAATAATATATTCATATATTTATATAGATATTGACTGAAAAAAAGCAGTTGTGATGTTTAAAAAATCTAATTTTTTTGGTTAACAAAAAACCCAGGTTTTATAATGCAAACTGATTCTCTTTTATTTAAACTAGATTTTTTTTTTTTACACTTTGCAGGAATAAAAATCAAAACAACACCCAGAGTCCTCAGCTCAGGTGGTAAAGGGTTCACAACCGCCACCCAAGTTCGAGGCTCGGGGGAGGCGAATATTTATTGGTCAAAGGGGCTAGCGCCGAAGTCTCCTGACCCAGGAGAAGGGTTTGGGCTTCGACCCAGATCACCCTCTGCTAACAAAAAAAAATCATCAAAACAACAAACATATATATTTGATGCACAATTTTCACCTAGTTCAGAAAATTGGGAGCGAGTGGATTTTGACGAACATGAACTGGCAAAATTACAGAAAGTTTTGGGGGAAAATCAAGATGAATAATACAGTGAATTTTCCAGATCGTAAGGAATTAAGCGAAATCGAAACCTGTTGTAGAAGACCCGAAAAAAGAGCTGTTCGTCGGCTTTCCCATCCGCCATTTTTTTTTGTTTATCTTGAAAATCAATTACTGTTTCTGCCTTATGATCGCGTCTTCGTGGGTTGACTGAGTAATTTTGTTTGGTTTGCTTCGGTTTAGTTTGGATAATAATATTATAAGAAAATTAAAATTCTCGATTTAATTTTTTTTTCGGCTAATTGAGATCCTAAAATTAGAGTGTAATTCAATAGATTTTTTATTAAAGTTATTATTATTAAAAAATGTGAAACAAATATTTCTGTAAATAAAAATTAAACATATTTTTTTTGTTTTATTTAAAAATATTGTAACACTTTTTCTATAAAAAAAAATAAATATTTTTTTCGATATATATATATATTATTTTTTTTTCTTTTTCTATCAATTTTATTCTTAATAATTTTTATTTATTTTAAAGCATTAGTTGTAATTATTATTATTTTTAAGAGTTTTAGTTAAAAATGACTTGAATATAGTAGTTTGAATATTTATAAGCTCATTGTATATAAATAAGAAACATCTCATATTGTTCTCTATAAGCTCTCTAGTTTATAACAATATATACATTTTAATGTTTATTTATTTATAAGAAAGTTAGTATTTTTAGTATATAGTAGTTTGAATATTTATATAAATAGTTAATTATTAGATAAATTTATTATTATTAACTTTTTTATATAAAATTAAAATTAGATGACTTATATTTCTATATTTATAAAATTAAGAAATACATGTTAATTAATTTTGATTATATTTTAAAAATTACATGTTTAACAAAATTGTATATAAAATGTTACTTACAACTAATATTTAAACTAATTCGGTAAAAATTAATACTAATTACTTATTTTTTTTTTAAACTAAAAAATGATATTTTAATTTTTCACTAAATTTTTTTAAATTAATTATTTCATTAATAACTACACAATTTTGACTTTTTGATTTTTTTTATAATCAAAGTAATGGTATGAAGTACAATGTAATTATAATTATTAAATTACCCTTATGATAGTTTTAATATTCTAATGGCACTTGAAGTAAATGTTTACAAATTAAAAGTCTATTTTGTAAACAGCTATGTTTTTATATATAGTAGATTCATATACAATTTTACTTTATAAAATTTATTTATTTTATAAAATTTATCTATTTAATGTAATAATACAAAGTAGAATTTTAATATTTTGTTAAATATATAAGAAAAATAATAATAATAAGTATACCATGAAATGTTTTATGCGTTAATTTTAAATTTTATGAAATATATAGACAGCTATTTATTTTGTATATTTACTCTTATATTTTTTATATAAATATAATATCTTATGATTTTTATACATTAAGTAAACTAATTTATACATTTCAAAACCTTTAAAATTGTGTTTACTAAATGATTATTTAAATAAAATAAAATAAACAATTATTTAATGCTGAAATTAATGGTACTTACACAAAAAAATATTTTATAAAATATTTTATATTCTTTTAAAATAAATAATATATATTAATGAAAGTATTATTTGTGATTAATAAAAAATAAATTTCAAAACTGTCCATTTAATTCTCTATTTTGTATAATTTCTCAATTTATTTAATTCTTTCTTTTTTATACAAGAAATTTAAATGTATGTAAGTATGTAATAAATAAAGATTAAACCAAATTTTCTAATAATGAATATTATGATATATTTTCTTTAAATAAATAAAAAATACTTCTTATTTTAACATAAATATTTTATATTCTAACATGAAAGGGATACCATAAATATACAATACATCTCCCTTATTGTATTATAAAAGACTTTGTTGTTCTCTCTAAAATAAAATCAGATATACTTTATCTTTATCTCTCTCTACTAATTAATCATCCTCATAAAGGTAAATAAGAATGTTCTTCATTACTTACTTCATTGTCATCAAACTTTATCATATGTCTATATTTTGTTTTAATAACTTAAAAAAATAAAAAAATAAATAGGAGATATAAATGGAGGTCCCAAATTGGTTAGAAGTTCTGTTAAGTACAGACTTCTTCGACAATTGCCCTCACCACTACAAACAACCGCAAAGTTTATGCAACATGTTCTGTATCTTTTGTCAAACCGATGCATTTTGCTACTCATGCGTATCCGATTTCCACGATGATCATATTGTCTTTCAGGTTCACCAATTTCTCATACATATAAATATATATTTTTATTGCCTCTTCACCAATTTTTTATCATTGAGCATACAATGAAATCATAACATATGTGGAACTAGATAAGAAGATATAAATATCAATATGTGGTGAATGTCGTGGAGATAGAGAATTTATTGGATGTAGAAGGAGTGCAGAGATACACCTGCAATGGGCGCATGATTATTTACTTACACAAAAGACCTCCACTAAAAAATCCATCTCATTGGGCCCTCAGAAATTTTTCGTTTTTTTGCGAAACATGTTCTAAACCAATTTCTGATTCTCGCTTCTGTTCTTTAAGCTGCAAGGTGTGTTTATATATAAACTTTTTTTTCTACATATACAATTTTTGTATACCAGATAAATCGTTTTTTTTTTGTCGGCATACCAGATAAATCTTATGTTAAAACTTTATCAATTGTCAGAAAACCTAATAACAATAAAAAATATGTATGTTATATGTAAATGTTAAATTTGAATAAATTAAATGTAATATTTGATTATAAAATATCAGGTTGAAGGTATAATGAAGATTAAAAATTAGGAAGAGGAAAGGTTGCATTGTCCTTAAAAATCTAGCCAGCGAAAAGGCACTGCTCATAGATCTCCTTTGGCATAATATAAGTGTTTTGTGTGAGTTTTATTTTTCATTATATTATATGTATTAATGATACTATTAATTTTTTTACCATATGTATGATTTAGACATAAATTTTTACCGGTTTGAGTTTAACAATGTTGTTTAATGCCAAGTTTACAAATAAATGAATTTGTGTTATTATAGAATTTCATTTGCAATTTAATTCTCAGCAGTCATTCTTAGACGTAATAGATTTTTTGCGTTTATTTATATTCAATGGATTTCATTTTTAATTCAAAACAGTTTTGCAAGATTAGTAATCCCACAAGCTGGACAGAGCATTCACTTTGTACTTACCTGAAAATATTAGGGAAAAAACCCGTTAAATACCCAAACTTTTAGAATTTTG
>OVAW01000240.1:0-18510 GCA_900406365.1 Heliophila coronopifolia | reverse complement strand
AATCTACAAAATCCCTAAAATCAATAATTAGAGAAGGAAAAAAGGTTCAATACCAGTTAGAAGCTCCAAATTTATTATGTTCTCACTGAAATAGAGAAAAACCGAGATGAACAAGACTGAAAACAAGAAGAGAGAGATCAAGACAAAATCCCGAAGAAGAACTTTTTGTTCTTTTTATCTTCATATTTTTTATTAAAATTTCTAGATTTTTAGTATTAGTTTGCCACCTCATCAAAAGATTAATTTGTGAAAAGCAAATTATAAAAAAAAAAAAAAAAAATTAGGTCATTTATGTTATTAGAAGGTTATGAACGTCTTTTTTAAACAATTAAAGTCAATTAAGCAATTGATCCATCTACGGAGAGCGTCATGAATGCGACGTGGATTTTAGCATAATTTTAGAAGTTCAAATAGATGCTTTTTAAAAGTGTTAGTTTGGATATAAATTGATATGCGAAAAGATTTAGACAATGACCAGGTAAGAGACAACGAAATTCGTAAGTTTATTGACCATAATCTTAGAAACAATGTTATCCAGTGATCAAAGAGAGGAGACGATTGAATTTCAAAATATAATTTTATCCAGTGATAAGAGTAGTAATTGGCAAAATTTATTTATCACTATGAGAACTCGGAGAACATAAAAGAAAACTACTAAAATTAAAGTGTGTTTAAAAGTAAAAGTTTTACTACATAAAATGTTTCTAAACAAGTAAAAGAGTACTAAATACATACACAAACTTAATATATACAAATACCTAATTAACAATGTTGCCTGCCATTAATATTTTTTTTATAAAAAAGACACTGAAACTCAAATTTGAAGTGTGTTTTTTTTTAAGTTAGAACCAAGGATGCCATGTTGGATCCATCATACATAAGTTGCGCGGCGACAAGGCTGCCTCCACCAACTCATTTACTCCTCTTTGCACCGACTGCGGCGGCTCCACCGTGTTCTCATCCTACAAAACCAAAACCCATTAAAAAGAATGTTTCATCTTATATAATGATGATGATGTATGTAATGTAATGTACCTCTTCGGAGAAGTACTGTGGGGCTATTCCTCTGATACGGGCAATGACATCTTCCACATTGGAGTCTACTTTGAGTTTCAGTTCGGCTGAGTTCAATGTAGCGACTCCTCCTACAGGAGGAATCTGTACACCAGGTGGTCTTCTTCCAAACCAAGACAGCAATTCATCGCGGAAGAACATAGCTAGCTGATACCGAAGATGATCGTTTTGCTGCAAAAAATTTTGAAATACCAAAAAAAGAGCTTAGAGATCAGTCAATATGGCTTCTTGTTAGTTTTTGGGATAGTTTTATATTTCTCCCTAGACTATTCAAATCTCCAAGCCCGTCGGACGCAAAGTTTTTGCTAACTTATCACGCGTCATAAACTTTTTTATTCGTTACTCAACACCCCAAACTACACAGGATTTATAATTAAACCGTTTAAATTAATTTAAGAAAAATCGAAAAAACCAAAAAATAGTGTTTTAAAATGCAGTTTACAGTTCCGCTGATCGTCCCGATAAAAGGATAGTAATAGATTATTTGAAGGTTTCAGCAAGTGTTTAGTTCAACCAAGTTTCACAATCGGAATTGTAAACCACTTTTTAAAACACAATTTTTTGGTATTTTCTACCAGTTTCTTAAAATTAAAGCGGGTTAATTACCAAGTCCCGCACGGTTCCAGGTATGCGGGGAAAAATATAAAGTTCTGTCTTAGTATTTATATACTTTACCTTGGAGGAGATTACTGCTTGAGCAGCTGAACACATGGATGACATGAGAAGGCCTTCAACACCAAACTGAGAGAAGAAAGCTTGCATGTTCCTTGTGAGGCGGAACGGAACCGGTTCATTAAACTCAATCATCCCATTGGCGTCATACGAAGGGTGAAAATCAGTCTGAAACAATTTACCGGTGTTTTTCGCAAACAAAACTTTGTTTGGGGACCTCCCACCAATCTGTAGCATGAAGGACATGAAACTGGAGACAGCTAGCTGAACTGCAAACTGCTTCTTGAAAGCCCACATATGGCTTCCGCTCATCAATGTTTTGTACATGTACTGAGAGAATATACTGTCACTGACGAAGGTTTTTGTGATGTCATTGTAAGCCTGCAGACGAAGATCTCCTATTGCTTCAGCTGAGACTTGGCCTGAGATAGCTTGATTGAGCTGCTCCTTGAAGTGGTTAATTGGAAGATCTGCCTCTCGGTCGTTTCGCGCACAGTGATTCTCATACACTTCAAGGAAAGTGTTGTACATGAGATCATCTTCAACCATCCTGACCTGAGACCAGACAGGAATGATGATTGGAGTGTGAATTCCAATATGTCGTCTTCTTGATTCCTTATGCTTATCAAACATTTGGTTCATCATACGGAACAGCTGCAAGATTCGTTCATCGCTTCTGGCATTAGGCGTCAATGATGTCTGGACTATAAAATGCTTTTGCGAGCCATCTGAGCCAATAAGAGTCACACGTCTGAAGCTGCTTCCATGCCTACGAACTATAGGAACGTCTGCTCCAACCCTATCCAACTTCACTGTATGATCAGGTGCTACTTCCTGGTCAGTAAAGTATTGCCCTGGTATCTCCACATCAACAACATTGAAGTCACGCAATACCTTGCTCTCATCTTCCAATCTTAACACAGCTGGAAACCTGTCTTCAACATTGCTCTGAAGAATATTTTTCCATTTTTTCAGTCGCATCGTCAGCTCAGCAAGTGTGGCCGGGAATGTAGTTGTACTTTCTGGATCAAGGTGACGCTCAAAATCCTGTTTGTACTCTTTCACAAATTCGACATGCTTGGTCACGGCATCTGCCGAGAAACAAGCTCTGCAGACACCCGACAGTTCTTTTTTGAGCGGTTGGGGAACCTCTGCAGTGGTAGCAGTTGGATACTTGTAACATCGATGTAACAGAGCATTAACAACTGCAAGCAATCTTTCTTCTGGTAATGTAACAAATCTTGAACCTATTTCTGTGAGAAGAATCTGAAAAAGAAGATTTACTTGCTTAGATCATCCAACCAATGAGGTAGGAAGCTGCACAGTTAAGTAAGAGTCTGAAAAAAATATCACCTCGAGTTCACTGGCTAAGTTGTTATGTTTACTCCTAAGAGCTTCCATAATATCCTTGGCAGCGTCAAAAGCACCAGCAGCAGAGATTGCCAAGGATGCACCATTCCGTCTCACTGTATTTTCACTGTTTTCATTACTTTGGTGCATAGGTTGATCATTCCCGGGATGGACATTATTTTCTCCGGCGGAGCGTTCATTTTCTTGCCCATGTGGGTTACCACTGTCATGGGTTCCACCGGCTCCACCAGTTTGGGCGCCTTGATGAGCTTCTGATGGTAAATTGCCTCCAGCATGACCCGCTGCAGCAGAAGAATTTTGCTGCATTCTTTGAGCCAAAACAAATCTGCCGAGTTCAGACTTATTTACCGCATCACGTCGTTCTAGTAAGTATGTGCGCAGCCAGTAATAGAGAGCCTGACAAGGAAAACTTCCACATGCTCAGATGAAATAATCAAAACGCACAATATAATCATAAACGCTAAAAGGTAAATCACCTGTGGGAAGACTGCAGAAATTTTCAATAAGACCAATTTACAATGGGGTGCTTCGGTTCTTTGTAAGGAAAGCAGCAACTGTGGAATCCAAGAAAGCCACACCCATTGAGGAACTTGCTCTAAGTGTTTATCAAACACCCTGCCAACAGGCTCATTGACAGTATCGAAGCTAAGAAGATACAGAACACGAGCTATATGACTTCTGGAATTGGAGACTCCAAATCTTATACCCTGAAGAAAGCAACTGACAGCATATTCAAGCCAGATTTCGTCATGTGTTTCTTCGTATGCCTACAGAAGAGGGTAACATATAAGTACAAGATTTTTTTTTTTTTTTTTTAAATGGGAAGGTTAAGAGCATAAAGCAAAAGAAATGTACCATGTCACAATAGTTTCCCCAGCTTATCCATCCTTTAGGTAAATTCTTGAACAGTGTGATCGCATTGGAGTATGCGATATTAGCACCTTCCGTGTCATTTAATTTCAAAAGAAAATCCCCCTTCAGGCGAAAGATCTCTGATTTGATCTTATCTGGAAAATAATCTAAATTTGTGCTATTGATCAGATTAAGACCACTAGCACGCTCTCCCTTCATTTCCAGGTAAGCTTTTGCTTGCTCTCTAATTTTAGCAAAGGCTTCCTGCACTCGCACACCCACAAAAAAAAAAGATGAGGTAAATATCTTAATAATAACAATATTATTCTGGAAAGATTAAAGATCTTGGAGAAATGTACCTGTACTTCCATTGTTGAATGTCCATACATTTTTTCAAGTATCTGAACACAAACATCATAAAGCCCTTGTTTCCGAGCTATCCTGGCAAGCTTATTGACGTTCCAAGCTTTGTCACGGAACCCAAGGTGGTGAAGTGGAGAATTTGAAGTAGCAAAATCCTTAAAAGCATCAATAACAACATTATACATCTCATTTCTCCACTGCAGCATATCATACCAGACCGTCATATTGTCCCATTCATTTGGAGTCCTCAGCCTCCAAGTCTCAAGAATATCTTTCAGGTCTGCATAACGATTTCCCGTTCCACCAACAGTAGCATTTCCTGAAACTCTGTTCCCATTTGCGATGTCAACATGAATTCTGGCAGACTCCTGAACCTCAACTAGTTGTTGGAATTGCTGCAGTAAAGGAACTCTAGCGTGAACAGACATTTCAGGCAACTGCCACCACTGTTCCAAGGCAAGATCAATGCCTTTCCCAACTATGTTTTCAGCATCGCCGACTCCATTTGAATTTCTGTCATGAAGGGCAAAATAAGCTTGAACTAAGCGAAGCTTCGGAGTCTCTTCCACTTGTGCCTTTGGTACCACGTGATCTTTTAAATGTGCCCAATCTGGTAGTTTCCAAAGACTATCAAGCAGTATTTCATAATTCTCAATGCTTTTCCCAAAATCTACCAAGGCATCCCATTGACCAAGCTGAGAGGCACAGTGAAGCCACTGCTCCTCCCATAGACACATTTCCGCCTTAGGTACTGTGTTATTATAAGTACCTTGGGTTGCCTTAACCATTGCTTGATAAAAGAGGCTTTGCGCGCGCTGCCAAAACCCATGCTGAGCTAGTGAAAGTCCAGCTCTCGTTTCAGCAGTGATGGACCTCTTCTTCCACAACCCAAATCTCATATCTTCTTCATTTAACAAGCGATAAAGCTCAGCAAGAGACTCAGCACATTTTGAGTCATTTATAAACAACATCACATGGCTCTCTAGCAACGCCAAAGCGAGATGCCACGCATTGTACGTTTTTCCAATATATTTGATAAGCTCACTGGGCATCCTAGGCTGAGGGTGGCTCAACTGAAGCCCTTCCAGAAGTGCTTGCACAACATTTGGCCGGTGTCCTTGCTGCTTCTTATGGTAGTCCTTTGACAGAAGAGAAATCATAGGTTTAGCCAAAGCTATCTGTTCTTCCTTGAGCAGGGTTACCCATACAATTGGAAATACCAGAACCCACAGATGATAAGCAACATTGGCATCCGTGTGTGCCAACTCCCTTAAAGGAATGATAACATCAGCTACCTATAGTGGAAATTCAAAAAAAGGTTTAGCATATGAATAAAAATTGATCAAGTGAATAAAGACACCACGGGACTTGATATATAATTAAGCATACAAAAGAGAAAAGTATTATGCAGTCACTATAATACAAAGGAAATTTCAAATGATTCGTGATCACCTGAAGTTTGCTTGTCACACTCATAAATTGTGCATGCTTCATAACAATGTTGTCAAGCATTGAAGTAACTTCTTCAGGACCCTCTAAGGTAGTAGGAAGTTGGTGATGTATTCCAGGATTATCTGTAGGAAAAAGTGGTAGGACCCTGGCAGAATTTGGCGCCAGACTAATTGGCTTGTCCTCAACTAAGATAGCTAGAAGGAGATCAAGACCTTGTTTGAGCCAAAACACATCACTTAAGGCTTCCCAGTCCTGGATTTGAATTATATATTGCAACCGTGCAAACAAATTTTTTCCAAGAGACTCATGATATAACAAAAAGAACTTCCTTCTCATCTCAGGATCCCTTGCCCGTAAACCAAGCATATAATGTCTTTCAACTTTCAGGGAGATCTCTTGTCGTAGTGCCAGAGGGTACCTATTAATTAAATAGATGAAAACGATAGTATCCCTCTCATAAAATTAAATGATGCGACTCAAGGAAAAAAAGATTAGAAAACAAAAACATACTTCGTTAAATCAGCACAAAGTCCATATAACAGCTGAAGATACTTCTGATCCCACTCTTCCAAAGCATCAGATGAGAAATGTTGCTTATCAATACATGAAAGCTTAGTGAGAAAAGCTGATACATCCTTTTGGATAAGGAAAGAACCAGACAAACCAGAAGCACCTGTTTTGCTGAAATCATCCTCAACCCACCTTTTTATCATGTCTAGTATGCAGAGAAGCACACTAGCATCAGTACCCTTTTCAGATAGCAAGGTATTCAGTATTTGAGTAACAGATCTTTTGCAATCTGCTATAACCATGACTGTTTCATCAATAAGTTCCAAGACTGACTTTATATCACATATGACTGATCCAACATCAGCACTTTGACGAGAAGAAGTTACTGCAGAATCTGAATCTGTTCGCTGGCCCTAAAAACGGAAAGACAAAGGCCCAGAGTAAGCCATTATTGAGGAAAGACTAGGTTATCTAGTCACTATCCATTAGTAAATTAGTACAGGAAAACAAAGGTAAGTTACAGGAGCTAGTAAAAATGGATAGAAACGATATCTTAAAGTTGGTCATTTTTATGAAAGACGGAAATAGTCAGCAAATTACATAAATCAAGTGAGTTGGACCAGTAATGATAAAAAAGAGAGGAACTGTTTTAATTCTAAGATAGGCAAGACAATTAGACAATAATGAAATGCATAGGAGATTCCAATTCTTACTAATGTGGTGAATTTGATTTCCATTTAGAATTCTTATAAGACTGAAAAGCAAGCACTCTTGATCTCTAAGCAGAAAAAGAAGCTAATAAGTAAGACTAACGTACCTGCCTAGGATGAGAACCCACTGCTGATCCCAGGTCCCGAGCTAGACGCTGAAGGACACGCACCAACACATATGAATCAACAAAGTTTTTATGAACCTTGGCCAAGGTTTTGATGACAAGAAGTACAAAGCTAATTGACCCAACTGAGGTATCATTTCCTGAAGCTTGTGGAGCAGTAACAGCATTCACATGTTTATTTATCAGCTCATTGACTTTCTGGTACAATTCCTTTATCTCAGGAGGGGTACTAGCTGCATCCAATGGGAATGCCGTGAAAACCATCTTCAACAAGGAGCATAACGATTTACCAGCATCAAGCATCTTGTGTTTGAAACACGGGTCAAGAATCTGGTGAAGTAAGAAACATTATATATCATGAGCAACAGGCCAACCGCATTAAATATTAGAATAAAAGCCTACTGCAGCAAGTATACCTGTGAAATCTGGTTGATGTTGTTCCTAATGAAAAGATGTGGCTGCTTCTCCAGAACTTTGTTCATGACATCCAATCCCTGAGCAAGTGCTGTTGATGGGTCTGACTGAGACGGTGGCATGCTGTTCAGCAATTTTTCTAAATAGTTGAACTTGACGTTAGCATTTGGCCAAACTTCCAAAGCTTGTGAAAGCAAATCTAATGCTTGTTTGTACATAGTGTTAGTTTCCCTATCCTTAGGCTCAATTACCAATGCTACCTGTGAAGACACAAAAAAATTTAAAACCAAGAAACAAAACTAGAACTATGATCATGTCTACTAAATAAAACGACTGGTGAATTTTTTGATAGCTTGAGCAATGTTGTGCATATAAGCTAGAATTGGGAATATTAGCAAAGTAATATATGCTCAATGGAAGGTAGAAGAGTAATGCCTTACTCGTATGAGAAAATTAATTATCATTTCTTCCATGGCAGCATTTGGCTTGAATTCCTCGTCAGGCTGGGTAGCAGATCCAGGCGTTTCTACATTGGGGATGGATGATGCACCACCAGGTGACATGACACAGATTGACTGGAGACCAGGTTCAATTTTAACTCGTTTACTTGGATCTTCTGAAGAGGCAGATCCATCCGTTGAACGCTTAGGATCAACACCTGATGAAGTATGCATTTCATCAGTAACCTGACTGGTGGTTCCATCATTATCAGTAACCATTTTCATTTCGTTCTGTCTTTGCCTTTCCCAGCTGACAACCAATCCAGCAAGTTCAATTGCAAGCCGCCTATTTTCTATAGTAGTATTATATGGCAAACCCAGACGACTTAAAGAATTCACCATCTGAGGGACAAATTGTTCTCTGCAACTGTAAAATAGATCTGAATGCCTAACAACAAGTAGGAAGATGTGGATCAAATTTGGAATTGAATGACCTTCCTCCACCAAAATTTTTTTGGTGTATCTTATCCAAATTGGCATGCGTGAATCTCCAAGAGGTAGCCTTTTAGGTAAAGCTGGCATTAGAATATCCAGCGCTTGCTTAACTAGCATCTTATTCTCTGGCTGATATGTCCTAAGAAGCGCAACAAAAACCTGCATCCAATTGGAAAATTATATTCGTGTTGCTTAAAATTAGAAGAAGTGGTTTTGTAGGCATAGGCTTCTCTTCAAATATCTGTTCAGCTTAGTCAGATCTAAGGAATAGTATCCCCATAGTCGAAAACTACAAAACTGCATGTCATAGAACCACGAATTCGAACAAGCATACACTTTTAAGACAGGCATGCATTATTAAGACAAATGCTCATTCAGATCTAGCTATCATGTAGTTTAACTATCAACAACAATCGCATTGTAAATGACTTCCTCTTGATCGACAAAAAAATGACTAAAGAACAAGGTAAATATGAAAAAGCTGATATCAGAAATTCAAAAAAAAAAAATTTCAAAACTCTTCAAGAAAATCAAAAAACCACCAGTGACATATAATGGCACACAAAAATAAATGTTACCTGCAGAATGATTTTCTCAGGAGCCTGGTAAGCATCCAAGAAGTGGCAAACATTAACAAATGCCCACTGCTTACTGGCACTATCTTCCCGTTTGAGATGATTCCATCCAAACTTAATGAGCTCTTTTCTATGATGAACCAGGTCACTCTGAAGATATTTTAGAAGTAAAGTTGCCAATTGCAAAAGTTCGATCCTCAAAGGTTCATCATATTCAGCCGATACCTACAACAAAGGAGATCGTACAGGGTTACCCAAAAAAGCTGTATAGATACAACAATAATCAGCATGACGATTATACAGCACTATTCCGCACAATTTTTGGTATTCCTATAAAATTATGCCATTTAGTGGAGAAAAGGAACCACCTACCTCTTCGGGTGGATCAAGAAGCCTCTCCACTATGGTTTTTACTATATCAGGATCAATAACCTCCCAAGTCTGGCCGTTTTGGAAAGCATGAGAAAGCATTGGAAGAATAAGCATTTGCATTGTCTGAACTAAATGATCATGGCCGAGTTGTTTCGAATGGAAAAGATTAAGAAAATGTAGAAGAAGTGCTTTTTTCATGTTGGGTGGATATCCTTCTGCAACCTGATGAATAGATCCCAGTTACTATACTAGAGCTGAAAAGTGTGAGAACTAAAACAAATGCGTCTATGGAAAAAAAAATTGAAATATCAGATACCTCAATAATGTAGAATTCCTTTAAATAAGTGTAGTCAATGCGGCTATGGAACAAGAAAATCGAGAGAATGTCGAAGAGAACATTCACTTCAGATTTGTCATGCCGTAGGTAATTTAAGAAGCACTTTATAAGCCATTTGCTCTCTTTCACCTGCAAGTTTGAAAACGCAAAAGAATTCAGATTCCAACTTCTAATACATAGCATAACTCAAAATGAAGATTATTTTGATGTTCAAACCTCACAGGAATGTTAACCACACGCTTGATGATTAAAATAAAAATACGATTTTTTCAATGTTGGAACTCTAAAAGCTCAAGAATGAAATACAAGATGGTATTGAAACAATCTGAGGAGGGTTCCAACAAGCATACAATAATAATGCGCATATCATAACACAGGAAAATCAGGAATTCACTGAACAAACTCAACTAAGTGAAACAAATTTAGCAATTTCAACAGTGAACCAAATCTTTACCACCAGCATAGAGCTACAGATCAGTAATAGTTATGCTTCCTAATGCTGTAATTGTTTCTAATCTCAGGCATCAGTTTAAATATTCCCATCCCTGACTATTTCCAAGATCCCCAACAAACCATACAGCTTCAGTTTGAAACACAGGGCCAAAAAGTATAAGCAGTCGAGAAAAAAGANAAAGTATAAGCAGTCGAGAAAAAAGAAACTACCTGAACTAAATTCAGCTCTTGCTCATTCTGCAAACGAGATATCCTCGAAGGTGATTTCCAAATGAGAACCAAGGTATCAAAAACAATGCGGTTACTCTGCAGCCAGCTAGGTATCAGTTTCACCATTGTTTTGATGAGGTAGAGCCCCTGAAAATACGCATCTGATGCTATATCAACCTTTGTTGATGCCGTGTCAGAACTCTCTGACTTAACAGATACAAGATGTTCATCTCCACATGATGTAGCTGGAGGAGTTGCAGCTGCCGTGCTCATGGTAACATCAGGTTTAGGGAACACTTCGGGAAAGGCAGATGAAAGTATCTTCTGTGGAGACTTTGCTAGTTCTTCTCTTAACGGTTGGCCTGCGTCTGATCTGATTATATACATAAACCTGAATTTTTAAGAAACAAGCAGTTATTGTTAGAATAATTGTGATAAATCAGCTCAAACTCAACCAATAACAAAATGCAGTGAACGAAAAACCTATTAAAAGACATTGTCCTCACCTTCGGAAATATTTTGGTTCGCTTAATCTAGAAAGAAAATAATCAACTGCGAGGGCCGCATATCGATTCAGAAACTTGGTAAGAGGTAGACGGTATGGACTATTAATTTCACTGTGCACTTGCCCAGGAGGAAGAGCTGCTTCTAACTCAATGGTTAATGTTACAAGTTCATCTAGAAATTTCGAAGCAGCATGTGGAAGTAAGTGGAAGAGCTCAATAATAGCTGCCGTGGAAACAAAAGAAGAATTGTGTTACAGTGAGTTATCATATTAATATAACCAGACATCGATTAGTATTATTTCAAAAACCATATTTACCAGCTGCTATTTTTGGCTCTTCTCCAGCTTTCCATGATTTCTGGGACTGGGCAAGTTTCTCTGGCTCCAACCATTTTTTAAGGTGCTCCAGCAACTTTCCTCCTAATGTCACGTTAAACCAATTTGACAGAAGTTCAAGAAGGCGTGCCAGACCTTGCAGCAAAGGCATGCTGAGGTTCTTTGTGTGTGCCAAATTAACTAGTATCGGGCGGAGGCTACTCTGAAGAAGTTCCTTGGGCATTCGTTGTTGATTAATAACCTAAATAAGAAAATGAAGTTTCAAAAAACTAAATTATTTTATCATGAAGTAGACTCCGCTGAGCAAGCTCCTCATATTCAAAGAGGAAAGTATTGCATGCAGTTAGCTAAATACCAGGGTTGCACATATCAATTACCCCCAGAAAGAAAAACAGCAAGGTTAGTAAAAACAGGAATATCCCAAACAATTTCAAATTGAATGTGCGTGCAAGAATCCTGAATAAGATAAAAATACAGCTACGAACCTGTCTTAAACCCTCCTTAGCGACCACCACAATTTCTGGTGCTCTACATGTTAGAGATTTGAAAAACATGGAAATTATCTTGGCACGTAGTTCATTGTGAGTTTGCGTTCGGAAATCAGTCCATGCCATAGTTGTACACAGAAGCTCAATACAAGCTGTTCGAAGTCTATTCAATGATGCTAGCACTTTAGGATTCATCAACTTCACAGCCCAGGCAGTTTCATCAGCCTCAGCTATTTGTAATGCTTCTTGCAGAAAATTAACCAACTCTGGAGTCACTTTTAGAAGGGGGGGCCTTAAAGCCAAGCAAAAATTAAGAGCTGCGACTGTTCCAACCTACAAAGTAAATTAATTAAGCACAAATTAAAGATGAAAAGGAAGACAAGAACGAAAAAGAGATACACAAAAGAACGCAATAGTGCAAGGCACCTGTTGATCAACTGTCTTTGATCGAAGTGGACGCATTATAAGTGGTTGCAGCAATGCTTGGTATAAAGGCTCAAGCAACTCAGTTACCTCACTTCCAGTTCGGCTAGCCAAAAGTGCAAGGCAGTTCTGTACATTTTTTCTCACGGGGATGGATGCATTCGGATTGAATAACTCAGTAGCAAGATATTCTACAACGTCTTGAAAGCTTTTCCTACGTGCTTCACTGTTTGCTTCGTCAACATTATTAACCACTCGTAGAATCTGCATAAGAACCTGGCTTGTCTCTTCTTGCTCTTTGCTAGCATAAACAGGAAGCCTCTTTAGAACATAAACCAGACCACGCACAATCTTCACTTGGAATTGACATAATGTTTCAACAATCACTTTCCCCACCAATGCACCTAACCCCATAACCCCTCCCATCTGCGCTTGCCATGTGCTCCCATAACAGCCATGCAAAAGTCTAGGCAAAAGTTGTTCAAACACTGGTATTCGCACGCTTGGATGGGGTGAATATACTGGATTTGTAGAAGGGCTTGAGACAATCATGGAAGCATTGTGACCACCCCTAGCCATCAGCACATCAGCATGCTTGACACGAGCAAGGAACAAAAGTGTTTCAGCAAACACATTTAACGCATTCAGAGCAGCTTTGGCGTGAAGCCTGTTTTCATCTGCAAGCACTTCGACCAGTGCGTCTAGAAATATCATAGGATCTAACTGCTTTAAGTTAGATGATCGATTATTCTTAGATCTGGAACTCGCTGAAATTACAGAACCTCCAAGGGAACCAGTGCTAGTTGGTGTATTTGGAGAGGTACAATCAATATGCAAAATAATTGCAAAATGGCGGCAAATGTTTACAACAAAGTCATCATCCGAGTCACTGAGATCCAAATCAGAACTGGCAGCAAGTATAGTGATCAACAGTGTCTTGAAGATTGACTTCTCAGCCATTAATTGAGTCTTGGTTTTTACGCCCAAGTCAGCCTGTGAAAGCAAGAAGACACCACCGTTTAATAAAAGTGAATCCTTCTTCAGCATTTTAAGCCATGTAAAACAAGTATTATAAGGAAAAAAGAGGCCATCTAGAAGAGAAGCCAAGAACACACGATCAGACTTCTATATAAAAGTTAATTGGTAAAAGAACGAGTATTACAGAACTATATTCATGCCCCAGGTCAATGTGGGTTGATCAAGAAACCTTTCTCTAATAGTAACTATCTACAACAAAGAAATGTTAAGATCTTAGCATTATAAATATATGGCGGCATTGATACACCTAGAATGCACCAGAATTTAAGCAGTAAACAAATAAGATAACCCGGTAAGAAATTTGATACTTGACCAGTAATGTAAAGAGCCCAACTATGACAGGTTATGATGTTAGGAATGATACTTAAAACTAACCTTAATGTCCGCTGATTCACTCCTGTGCCAAGATGAATCAACAGAAGAACGTAATAACGTTGATAATTGTCTGGGGGTTTGACCCACATCAGTGACAGAACCAGGTAAATTAAGCTGAGATAATAGGCATACACGGAGGAATTTTAGAGCTTGCTTTCTGTAGTAGATGTCCATACCGTGGTTCTTCTGTATAACCGCTGCTACAGCAAGATTAATGAATTTGTCTAATGGCACCAGAAAAGGTGTCGACGGCTCAAATGTAAGCACTAAACGGAGCCCATGCTCTGGATTATCTTTGCATTCAAGTGTAAGTGGCTCTTTCAAAAATCTTCGGTTGCGACCACCTAACTTTC
Organism: Heliophila coronopifolia; assembly: GCA_900406365.1. Taxonomy (NCBI): domain Eukaryota; kingdom Viridiplantae; phylum Streptophyta; class Magnoliopsida; order Brassicales; family Brassicaceae; genus Heliophila; species Heliophila coronopifolia. Next base: position 4,567 of record OVAW01000240.1, on the reverse strand, counting down.
CGAGGATTTGTAAAGCTTTTCCACCCCAAGGATATGGTGCAGGCCTCAAATGAGACCATAATGCTAAGATCACTTCAGACATCACATTTGCCATGCTTGGTTCCAGAAAATCAGGATTCAGACTATCCACCCAGAATTCAAGGGTGCGCAACCCCAAGCTCACAAGTTCGTCGCTTCCCCTCAAACATAATACAAGAGGCTTCATGAGACGGGGAAGGTATGGCAATAAGGAGCTTAAGCGTGCAGGAAGTGTCAAACAAAGCTCCAACAAAAGATCTTTCATGTCCTCCCCAGCTGGACCCTCAAGCATTGTCAGAAGAATATTAAGACAAGGTAGCAGCATGGGAATCAAATCTCTCAGAAGCAGTTCATATTTACATCCAGAGAGACCTCTGAACACAGTGCGGAGCAATTGCATATAACCAAGAGGTTTTTCAACTTCGGTAGCATTCTTCATGCACACATCCATAATAACAGGCACGTGGTGCTGTAATATTCTTTCAAAATCAGATGGTGTTTTGGTAACAGCCCCAAAAATGCATCTAAACAGATGCAAAACTAGTTTAGTTGCATCTGAATCTGGATTCTTCAGAACATCAAGCTTGCTGCTTACTAGTAAATTAATCAAAACATCTGCAAATGGCTTGTAAACTTTGGGAGCTTGCAGAAGTGCTGCAAATATCTGAACCAGTTGGTTATTGTTAATCATGCACTCAAAAAGCTCTGGCATGCATAAAGAGAACATGTCCATCAGATCTCGAGGTTCCATAATAGCAAGAATCTGGGAAAAAAGATTAAGCATTTCCTTCTCCTCATCTTTTTCTTTGAAGAGAGCTAAGCAATGGACACCACTCCTTAAGACACCAGAGGCTTTCCACACCTGCTTAAGGGCAGAGATAACTTAATGCAGAGATTACTTAAGTCAGAGATTACTAAAGAGCAAACTATCTCGCAAGTAATACCTCATCTTCTCTCATTCCTTTAAAACCCTGGGTAGCAGATAATTGTGAAGCAATGGCTTGAGGATTCGTCCCCTGGGTCCCCTGGCCCTGGGCAGTACAAGAAACCTTTACAATTAATATACTTGCATGACAAAAAATACAACACTGATGCTAGAGACAACCGAGCACAAACCTGGGGTCTTGGCCAGTGAGCATGGGTTATACTCCATATTATTGTTTTCATTCCTGAACACAAATCAGGAAAAACATATTGATCTACAAGTATAGAATCATAATGTAAGAAGATAATTCTGCCAAGATTCAGTACCCACGGCCAGTGTCTTGATCAGATTTTTACAATCATTCACTTCTTTTGAATGTTCGGCAGGAACCTGCAAATTCAAGACTGCCTGCAACACAGTGTGGTCTAGCAATTAATAAAAGCTGCTACATAATTCAATTGTTGATCCAAACAGAATATCAGAAGTTATCATAAGAGTGCATTACGCCTTGGTAAAGAGATGGCATGAAATTTAAGAATCCAACTTGAAAACAAAAGTGGACAATCCACGTAAGAAACTAAGAGAAGATTATATTAGCAATTGAGTTTGAATATAAACATGTGACCTCACATTGGCTGATATTTCAGAGTTACACAGTATAATAAAACAGTCATCATTGAATATAAACAGATATACCTGGACAGGAAGTTCAAGCTTTGCCCTCAAAGTGACCCGATCCTTTCCCACCTCACCCTCCTCCAAAAGCTATGTATCACAAAGCAAGAATACGAAAAACATTCAATAGATTAATGGAGTTAAGAATAGAAATAGCTAAAGGATCAATATACCACCAAGCTTAGATACTGAACTCCTGAGCAAAACATTAAAATGCAAAAACCAACCAGGATTACCTGAGGAATAGTTCGCTTAAAGGTACTGAATTTCCCAACAAAGGCATCCAGGATACGTCCCTAGATAGATGTTGCATGAGTTAAGTTATTGGATAAAGAAGGCAACCAGTTTTAAAATGTTCTCCAGAAATTTATACCAGTAAAACCCGTGCTTCATCCATTGACTGCTGATCAACACCTTTCTCATAAATTGGTTCTACCTGAATCCAACACAAGTATTAAGTATTAACTGAAGCTTACTTCAGAAATGAAAACATAAAGTAGTACGCATATGTTAAGTCGTTTATCAAATGCTGACAAAATGTGATTTATCAAATTGAACAAGAAAAGCACGTTAAGGAATATAGAGTTACCAGATTTAGCATCAGCCGGGCACATGTTGTATGGATGCTTAGAGAGAGGGTGGAGTCATGCATGTTTCTTGAAAAAAGGTAGATAATCTTTGATAACTGTGAAGTTGTTTATAGTCAGTTCCGAGGAATGTAAGGGAAAGTACTCACCAAGCATGACAAAAAAATGTTTCAAACAGAAGCCTGATGGTGGAAAATGTGTATAATGGAACCCAGAGCAATAAATATGTATTGTAACGATGTAGTTTCAAGATCAATGTAATAAACCACAGTTTAAAGGTCTTCATCAGTAAGAACCTGAGAAAGAGAAAGATCTGCTCGAACGTGGTGTACAATCTCCGCGAGTAGGCTGTAAGCCAAAGGCCTCAAAGACTCAAAACAAGCTCGCCCAGTTCCAACAAGAACTCTGACAAAGAAAACAAAAAAAATGAATACCTGACGAAAGTCATTATTTGTTTACAGAAAACTCAGTTTATAGATTATATAGACGAACAAAAGTTGTGCATTAATCAAAACAGCTCCTTGAAAATTTTGAAACTTTTCTAATATCAGATTTGCTTCATAAGCCTCATACCTCTCATCTAAAAGAGTGTCAATTAGAGGAAACAAGCCTCTCTTGAAATCCGTCCCAAGTACATGCTTTAATGAGACTAAGAGTTCCTGCGTTTCATGTAATGACAATAAAAATTTCACTGCAATCCATAGATGGTGTCACCCAAACTAAAAAACAACCGAACAAAAGATTTTCCACCTTTCTGATAGATGCAGAGTCTGAACACGTCACAAGCAAATTTACAATACTTTTGCATATGCTTTCTTCATGTGGCCGGATATATTCGGCACAACTTTTTAACAAATAAGTCAAAAAAGAAACCGTCTGCAAACAAACCAAAAGTCAATGTAGGCCTAGATAAAATCATATTTCAACAACAGTTAAAAGTTTGATTTCTTTCCTGACAGAGAACCATAGTCTCACCTTAACCTGTGCACCCTTCAACTCTAGGAACTGAGGCTTCAAATGTGGAGGGACGTTCTCAGGGCCAGGGACAGATATTGCAGCAACCATCAGAGGAAGCAAATGAGGAATGTTGGTTTGAACGAGTCGGCTATACAGCTGGAAAAGGAACATAACAACAAGGGGGCTCTCTGTGATTATCTTGAATGATCGGGTACTCGGGTTAAGCTGCCCATTCCCAATAGGTGCAGTAGGAATAAGGGACTGATCAGAAGACATAGACATCTCCACAGGCTTCACCTCTTCCATTTTAACATTTTCGAAAAAATGGCTGACAGTGAGTCTGAAAATCTGATAGATCTTACAGACGAAGTCTAGGAATGGTTGAACTTCATTTTCTAGTGTAGGCCTAAAATTCCTAAGAAGGTCAAAGATTATGCGAATGCAAATCAACCCGTTTTCTTCATTATCCGTTGTGAGCACCTGCATTGCAACCTTCAAGAGGTCCTGAACAAAGGGACGAAGAACCTCGCTGTGTGGAAGACGATTAAGGATCTCAACCACAACGTTCCGCAGTTTATGTTCCTGATTATCAATGAACTGTGGTTTTGTAATCTGGAGAAGAATCACTGAGAATGCTGGGAAGTAGCATTTCAAGAATTTCAAGTACTCAGACGTGTGTGCTATCTCTAAACCGTCCCTGACCTCCACCACCATCTCAAGCCTCGTCTGGATAGCTACAGTACACAAATTTGGCCCCAATTTACAAGAAAAAACACATTAGAATCAAGACATCTCAAAATTCAAAACTCAAAAGAAGCTACTTTCTTACGTAGATCAGGATCCACGAGACGACGGGAGTTCTGCTCGAAATTATGAATTGGACTCATGGCTGAAACAGAGAAATGACTAGAACAAGTGAATTTACACGGCGGAGCTACTTCACCGTCTCCGTCGATCAAACGACGCGGCGATCTCTTTAAGCTACACACAAGTGCTAAAACTAGGTCAAAAAACAAACGGAATTAGCTAGGGTTTTTTACAAAACAAAAAAAAAAAAGCTACTAAATTTAGAAACAATCTAGAGATTTTCGAAGATCAAAGCGAGACGACTATGGAATATTATTGATTCTTTAAAGCTTTTTTTTCCTCATATTTAATTTGGTTTGTGACTCTGCGCGAACTGTGAGTCTGACAATTCCGTAAGTGTTCGTAAGATCGCAGACTTGTTGGTATCGACCAAAGCTAATTTACCAGTTTAATGGGCCCAGAATTAGGCCCAATGTAAAATTAAAGCCCATAACAAAAAAAAATGCAAAATAAAAGAAAGGGTGCGATGATGACAAAAAATAAAATAAAAGAAATTAAAAAAACTGTCTCCTTCTTCTTAAAAAAAAACTGTTTTTTC
>OVAW01000239.1:2374-18576 GCA_900406365.1 Heliophila coronopifolia | reverse complement strand
TATTAATTTGTTTTAATCTACAATTTATTAATATTGAAGATCTAGAGATCCGTTGGTGGAAGAGATAGATTGAATTAACCTGATTTCTTCTTCGATTCAGAACGACAGAATAAAAAAATAGCTTGAAAAATTAATTTTGGGAAATCGAAAATATAAAATCTGCGAAAGGTAAAATATTTAATAAAAACCAGAAAAAAGGAAGAAAAATCCGAGAGATGAGACACATTTTCGTTTCCTTCTTCGTTTCCTTTTCTTTTTTTATTATTTCATTTTTGTTATAAAAGCCAAACCGTCCAACACTGTTCATATTATGGCTACCGACCAGACTTCTAATTAATATGTGAAGCCCACATCGGCGTTTATATTCATTTTATGCATATGTTTATATTCATTGTATGCATATGTTGTTCTCTATATAAATGAGCTTAAGTTTTCACACAAAAAAAAAACAACTTACTTCCAAATCTCAAGAGAAAAACTAAAATCCTCTCAAACTTTCTTTTTCTAATATCCATCTCCCGAATAACTTAGTTAAACCCAGAAGAAGAAATAAAGTGATTTGGAAGAACTCACTGGTGAATCGGCTGAATCGCGGCTGTGAGATTGGGATAAAGCTTTCGACGACGATAGATTAAGGGAAATTAACGCAGACTTTGATCAAAGGTAGATCTATTCTTTTTGCTTAGGACGCAGAACACAATCTCTCTCCTAAGAGTTCCTGTCAAATGATTTTCAATTTAGAGGTTTAAAAATGTCAACTTTGAGAAAGATTTGTTAACTTCACCCGTCTTTGATTAGGTGAATTGTCGGGAAAAAGAGTAAGTTCTCGTAAACGCCACCGGAGATCACGCAGCAACATCTCCTCTGATTTTCAACGGTAAAAAAGCAAGCTCGACGGTGTAACCCTGGGGAAATTTTNATTTTCAACGGTAAAAAAGCAAGCTCGACGGTGTAACCCTGGGGAAATTTTAAGAACCCGTAAGGGTTATCAGGATTATCCGGTGGACGTGGATCCTCTTCTTGCTTTCCGTCAACAAACAAGGACCCGTATTCGTTATACAAATGGGACACGCATCCACATCGCTTCTTTTTTATATCTTTAGATTCTTCCTCAGGTTCCTTGCTCGTTTCCGGGTTGATGAGAACATCGTACGCCTTCTTCAACGCCTGGAAGGCTTGAGTTGCATCCGGACTTGAATTCTTGTCGGGATGAAGATATTTTGCCTACAAGAAAAAAAGAGTGGTTTGTGTACGAACCAAGTATAAAAGTGAGAGATAGGTTTTTAGTTTACAAACCTTGAGTAGAAATAATCTGCGGATCTCTGTTTCGGTAGCGTCAGTACTGATTCCAAGAATCTGGTAGTTAGTTCCCTGCATTGTGTAGTAATGAGACGATCAATATTAGACTCTTTTTTTTTTTAATTACGGCTATGAGTTTTGACGGCCATATATATATGTCTTTGGACACACTTGAGTTAAGTATGAGTTAATATTTTTAATAATTTTGTTGCGTTAAATATGTCTTTGGACACACTTGTGTTTAATAATTTTTTTTCCCTTATTTAAAAACCTTCATCTACTGTTTGGTATAGGAACTGATGTAACAAATTTATCCATATGAGTTATGTTTCTCTCGTATGGTCGTATGGACAAGTCTGGCCTTGAGATCTTAAAATATCGTGGGGCCTTAGGCAAATCTAAAATTTTGGGGCTATTTATAACGAAACTTTTTTTTTCGAAAAAAATTTGGCTTAAAATCCAATAGAAAATTTTTTAAAAAAATTTGGGGCCGAGGCGAATGTTTCGTCGCGCTCTACTCAGGGTCAGCCCTGCGTATGGGTTCTACAAATCTCACTAGGGGCCACCATCTACACTTTTATATAAGTGTTTTATTTATTCGTTTTTCTCATGGTCGGTCCTAGATAGATTAAAGTGAAATATTCTTTTTGATCTCAAATTTAATGGCTAAATTTTGAGTTATTTTTTAGCCCATTAATTTATGTAAATTTAAAATCTAATCTAAGTTTCTCAAAATGTTTACTATTTTTGTGGAACAAATACTATAGTAATTAAGCATTCCTTTAAATGTTTACTATTTAAATTAAACATATATAAGTTCAATTGAACTTATCTTTCTATAAATTTTGTTGATTGAAAACATTCCTCTATTGATTTGTAGAAAAATTGAAGTACGAATTTATTCATCAACTCCATATATTCAACTTACCTTTACACTTTTACAAATTTATTCATCTGAATTATGTTTCTCCCGTATGGATTTTATTCATTATATCTATTTTAATTAAAAAAAAAATTTGATCTGCTAGTTCAATTTTTTTCTTTTTTTGCTGTTAAGTTTTTTTATTTGTTGTAAAAACTTTAGATTTCTTAAAATATACATATATCATTCCAAAATACAAATTGTTTTTAACAAAATACATATGTTTTTAAATAAATTTTTAATCGTATCATGTAATTTAATTGGATAATGTATTTATTTTTTGGATTTAGGCTATTAAATTTTTTTAACACAAAATAATATATAAGCGGGTGTCCACAAACAAAAAATAAGCTAAATTTAATGGCCCGCAAAAGCACACAGGCAAAAAAATTGCACCATAACCCTCTATGATGATGCGGATTGGACTAAACCCTCAGGCGACCCACCCAATTTGACTGCTGCGGTTATATTCTCTTCCTAATAAATTAAAACATATATAATAATCAAATGCTCACGCATTTTTCATCAGTGACCAACTAATTTTTCCTCTTTGTTATAGATAGAAGGTTTTTTTTTCAATATGAATCATTTATATTTTAAGTCAAGGATTCGTATTTTATTGCTTTTATGTGAACGTTGATAATTTTCTATTAGTTTATGTACAAAAGATATTTCAAAGTAGATCATAATTTGAGATATCAATGTCTATATTTAATTGGTGTGTAAAAATGTACTAAAACGAGGAAAGTCAAGAATTTAAAACCTCCATTACATTGATATCTCTGTTTTTCTTTCACTCCTCCTTCATTTATTTTTATAATACCAAAAAGCTTAGCCCTATTTTTTTCAAAAACAAAAATTTAAAGAAATCGATAGACAAATTTTTGTTTTGTTTCCGCCCTCCAAAATTTTAGACAATATTAGGACAGGTCCTGCCAAAAAGTATAAGTTCTCTGCATGTTTTGGTTTTAGTTATGGATGATGAGGAGAGTAAACCTATAAAAAGATTCAACGACGTCGTTTGCCAGTATTTAGGTTTCATTCCACAGGCCACATATGAAGAACTCGTATGTTTCTACCTTACCGAAGGTTCTACACAGGCTCTGAGATCTCATAAAATTGTGGAGGGTTCAGAAAAATCCAAAATTTAGAGTTCACTTATAATTATTTTTTTTTTTTAAGAATGGGACCTAAATCTAATATAATTTTTTTTTTTTAATTAGGACCGAAACAAATATTTCATCTCGCTCTACTGAGAGCCCACACTAGTTTACATAGATCTATTCCCCTTGAACTCATCAATAAACTTGACATCTACAAATCAATCTCCATGGGGAGATCCGTGCCGATCTTAATAAAAAAACAAGTTAACCTCCAATATATATAAATTTTTTTTTTTGACGGGTACCAAAATTTACAGTAGAATATATATATGTTTAGTAATATTTAAGTAGTTTAAATAACCATATGGGGACAATAATTTGGAAAACGACGACAAAAAAATTGTAGTTTAAACTTTTTGTCTAGTATTCAAAATATTACATTAAACATTTTTAAAATTGTTGTAGGCCTCTCTAACTTTGAGCACGGTAATGTCCATGGAAACACACTTATTTATAGAACCTAATATCTTATCTTTCTCTAAATCTATGGAAACACACAATTTTGATCATGCATATTTTTGAATGAACAAGTGCTTGAGTCGATAGGAGAGAAGTAATGGGTAATAATTTATATATATATGTGTTTCAAACAGGACAAAACGTGTTTTTCGGGAATTGGAAACCGGTTCCAAATAGGAATGCATTCTCATATGAGACGGAAATTTTTGCGACACAATGGGATGAGATGGGACATTGAGACGGGAATTGTGTCCACCCCTACTTTTAGTGTCCAAGAGACACATGAAATACCGAAATAGTACAAGGCTTAACCGAGTAACCGGATGTCGATTTTGGAAAGCAACCGGAACATGCCAGCCTATGTACTCATTGGACTTGAATTTGTTGTGCTTATTATGAATTAAAATCAATTGATGATAAGTCGAAAAGTTAATATCACTTATATACTACTCTATAAATCTTAAAACTTTCTATACGAGATATTTAACACTGTTCCGATCATGGGTTAGAATCCAATAAGTTCATGGTTTAAGCATACCAAAATATCATTTTCTAAAGACGATAAAGTTTGTGAACATTTTAGTTAATGGGCTAAACAAAGATATGAACATTTTAGATATAATACATATTTGGGTTTGTAATTGAATACACAAATGTATGAGTTTTTTGGACTTCGGCCCTGGACATATTTGGGTTTTTATAATGTTATATTAAACTAGCTTTGATTTTGGTTATTTATGGAGACCTGAAAAAAAGAAACTAAGACTTGTTTTGAAACATGCAACTCAATAGATAATGGTAAAGATGTAAACCCGCCCATTATCTGGATTTGATTACCAAAAAAAAAAAAAGAAATCAGAAGCTAACATTTAAATTAAGTGTAAGGAATCTAAATATTTTTGTAACATTTTCCATCAAATTTTGATTTTGGATTTAAGCAAAGAATTTAAAATATAAAATACGACGACAGAAAATATATAAATTGTTTATATCTACCTTTAGTTAGGGATGGGCGACCAAGAAATCAGGACGAGATATTTTGGAAACGGAATTGAAATTCGGAAAGTAAAATACATGTCACATTTTTGTCGCATTTCAAATTCGGGATGGAAACGAGATGTGATGGGATGGGAACGGAAATTCCAAAATTTTGTATTCTATAATTTAAAATTTTAAAACTAAACAAAGTCCAACATAATTAATTTAACAATTATAAAATAATTGCCTACAACCAAAATAAAACAAAAGAAATATTCAACCAATTTTCAATATTAATAAATAGTAGACTAAAACCAATAAACAAAATTTATTTTCTATCCTTTTCGGCAAGTGATCGACTATCATGGCTTAGATATTCAAATATGAAAATGATATTTTGTCAATATTTATTAATATATGGCAAATTAACATATTTATTAATAATCAAAGTTTTATTTAAATAAAAATCTATAAATATAGAAATTATGTATATTTTATTTCCATAGTTGTAGATATGTTCTAGATATAAAATCTATATGTAACTATATATATAGAAATAAAAATATTTTTTGGGACAAAACGAGATTTCTGAAATTTCCGTGTCCGTCTCGTTCCTGTTCAGGAAATAAAAACTTGTCCCAATCGAAAACGAATTTACGGGAATGGGACAGGTTGGGTTGGAAAACTTTTAGCAGATGGTGTGTTTTAATCAATTTTTGGGTTTTGTTTCTGCCTTTTATGGTTATATTTTGTTTTCTTTCTATACATTATTTTCTAAAATTAATACAAAAGAGTTAGGATAAAAAACAATTTGTAAACCTTTTAAATGAAAAAAACGTGCACATTAAGATGTATTTCTTTTCAAAACAAGCCTGATTTTATTTTCTTCTTTTTCCCAATTTGTTCATGAAAGTTTTTAACTTTAGTTTCTGGCAGAGTATGCGTTGGATCTAACTATCTAAGATCTCAAATATTTTTTATTGGCAATTGATAATTTCATATCATATATAATATGGGATAATTATAAAAAAAAGGGTTAAGAAAAACTTAAATTAATAAAATAGACAGTATTTTTCATAATTAAAAAGTAGACTATTTTTGACTTATTTATCCTTAATAAATTTGAAAAAAAGTAAATCACGTTAGTTTTTTTTTTTAATTATGAAAATCGTGGTAGCTAAAAAAACAATTTCGTGATTTCTTTTTGTTTTTACCTATTATGCTTTTTACAACATTCATTTATTTGTCAACGTTACAATTAAATATTTTTCAATCCTATATATTAACTTGAATTAAAAAGTAAATATTTAACCACTTAACCATTTGATCATTATTTATATTTTTAATAACATTTTTGTTAAAGCCTTTTTTTATAATTTCTACAACTAGTTACATGTAATCTTAATGTAGACATATATTTGTTAGTAAGAAAATATAGGACTGTTTATATAAATTCTATCTCCCAAATTGAATTTAGAATCTGTTTTAATTTTTAATAGAAGTTGTTTGACAAAAAAAACTAAAAATAAAAGAAATTCACTTTTGATTGTTTAACTCAAACATTTTTGTTATCATCGGAAGCGTGCCTATGTATAATAAAAAATGGCTAATTTAATTCTATTTAATATTCTTAATTGGAAATATCTGAATTCAAACTCTGCTCACCGTATTAAACCACATAAATGGAAACCACTAGACCACTTTCTTTTCTCCAACCCAACCATTTTAATTTACAATTATTGTGAAATTATTTTAAAATATTCAATTGAAGAAAAAAAAGTCATTAGTATCAGAAGATTTAGTTAGATTCTTCACGCGGAAAAAGTGTATTAGGACACGTAAGTTCTCCAACTAAAAAAAACAAAATTAAATGATTTCTATTTATTTTTATTAAGCGCAATTTAAACGTGTTTAAATATTTTTGTGGCTGGTTAGAGATTTTGAAAAAGAAGTTCATGTGATTTGGAGATAAACCATATAGAGAAGATAACAAAAATAAGGTATAAATGGCTTGAGAACAAATGGACCACAGAAAAAAGTAAACTAATCTTTATTCCTAAATTATTTTTGATATAAACCAAAATAACAATTACATATTCGTTTGCTTACCTACCACAAGATATAATTTTTACATTTTTCACAATTTTTTGTTGTGAAACTCAAAATTAAATCACGGTTATGATGCATTTGATAACTATTTAATCAACATATTGTTTATTTCAATACGAGATACAACAGACCGATTCCACAATCTAAATTTTATAAAAAAGGAACTTCTGGTAGATATGAGAGGTCGAACTCCCGAAACTAAAGTCACTGCTAATGCACATTAACAGCTAGATCAAAATACATTAGACAATAAACATATTATTTTGATTTTACATTTATATTATCATAAAATTAGTGTTGGATATTTTTTTGCTGGTTTTTAATAATTTATTCTACAATTTTAAAAACAAATGTAAATTGATCTTGTGTTTTTTTTTTAATAATAATTCGAGTTTTAAACATTTATTTATTTTTTGTATAGCTTCATTTCGTTTCGACTAAATTAAATCTAATTGATTGGCTCAAGCCACTGTTATTAGCGGATAAACCGCAACAATTACGAAGTTACTAAAGTTCGTTTCTGGAAAAAAAAAATTAAATCTAATTGATTACAATTGTCTAACAAAATATTTTGTCTTCTTAGAATTTTATCTAAACCTGTAGTATTTATTTAACATATTCTTAATCTAAAAAAGAAGCTAAAACTAAGATTTTTTTTGTCATAAGCTAAAACTAAGATTTAAAATCATAAAATGTTATATAAATGGAAAAAAAATGTTATATAAAGTAGTTTAAATAATTTTATGATACTGTGGTCCTTTAAATTGATTTTCAACTAAGTATATTATATCATGATAACATTCACATGTTCCTTTTATTACTTTGTTATTTTGTTTTCTTTTAATTTATTAAAAAGAGTGGGCAAAAGATTCACGAAATTTGGGGTTTGATTCTCCAAATCTTAACTTACTTTAAATGAGAATATACATATCTTCTAGTTTATGCTATTCAACGTCATGCATAACTAAATTCCCAAAATTAAAACTAAAAAAAGTAAAAACAATTAGCAAATATATATTTGAACATGTTCATGATATTGTATCCACGTTAACATGAGTACATGATATATTTATCTTTTACAAATGTCAATAATAATGTATGCCCCTATACTTTAAAAGATCTATAGCAAAATATTTTTCATTGTCTTTTATTCAAAAATACATATTTGGTTTATTATCTAAAACGTGGTAAATTTTCATTTTTTTTCTTTGTAAAAAATAATAATTATACAACTTAAATTTTTGTGATATTTTAGGGACTATGATATATGTTTTTTCTTTCATATAATATGTCTATGGTACTTATTTTGAAACGATACATAAAAAGATTTGTCTATTTTTAAAGCTCTAACTTCTAATGAAATAATGGTTATGGTCAAGTGGTTAAATGTATACATCAGTGTTCGACTCTAATTTCTCACAAATTACTTTGAAACTTATATTTGTAGTTTAAAAAAAACATTAAAAAAATATATATATTTGGACCACTGCAAAACATGTAAATAGCCAACTATTTTCAATTGATAAACCATGAAATCTTACCAGCATATAATTCTTAATAATGTAATAAACCATACACAAATTTTATATTTACTAACCAATTTATTCTCTAATGTCAAAATGGAAAATTAAATTTTTCTAACATTTTTGTATATGGGACTGGTAAGAAATTACTTTCTTAACACTACTTTTAAAATTCTTCTAAAATTGTAATAATTTTTCAAAAGTAGAGAGAAACACTTATTAATAAGTACAAACACTAAATTGACCTAACAAGGAAAGTGGGTCTGTTGGGGAAACTATTTCAAATTTAAATTTTATCTTAGAAAATATTAAATCGAAAGACCTAACCTATCTTTTGTGTTTTACTTAAACTAGAAATTGTTCATTTGTATTACATTACTCATGTCTCTTTCCATTATACTATTTTCAACCCAATTTTTTATTTAAATCTATTTATTTACAAAATATGGTTTTGATAGGTACATCAATTTTCAATTGAAAAAAAAATCAATTCTCTATTGCTTTTCCGATGACAATTTCTTTGATTATTTTCGTTTGTTAAATACCCCAATTAATTTAATTATAGTCGCGTTAAAAAAATTTAATTATGGTCTCTTTAATTTTATATATATATATATATATATATATATATATATATATATATATATATATATATATATATATATATATATATATATATATATATATATATATATATATATATATATATATATATATATATATATATATATATATATATATATATATATATATATATATATATATATATATATATATATATATATATATATATATATATATATATATATATATATATATATATATATATATATATATATATATATATATATATATATATATATATATATATATATATATATATATATATATATATATATATATATATATATATATATATATATATATATATATATATATATATATATATTCAATTCTAGTTTGGGTCTAAAACCCTATGTAATATATAGATGGAATATATTTTCCGGACCTATCTAATATCTAACAATTTATCTTTAAACGGTGGTAAGAATTAAGATTGCATTTCACTGCAATTTAATTTAATGAATTAATATAACTTATTTAGTTCTTTTATTAGTTGACTTATTATAATTGGGTATTTATGGGGTCTATCCAAAAAAAACTTTTTACAAGGTGTAGAAATTAAAATATGAAAAATATGAGGAGTAGAAATACATAATATTTTATTCAATGCAGGTACGTGAATTAAATTTAATAAACTACACCGAAAAAAGTTATGGGATGCGAGTGTTGTCCTCGCCGTAACATAAATCCGCACCAAGTATTTCATATTTTTATCTCAAGCATTTTCAAAATGAAATTAATCGAGGTTTTGTGCTCTAATATTGGGAGAATGGTTATTTTATACATGAACTATTTTACGTGGTGACAAATATACATAAATTTTGGTGCTGTGCAGAAACATACATAATCTTTAATTAATATATATTTCATACATGAAGTTGGTAAAATTGAATTTTTCATAAATGCGTCCTAACGTTTACCAAATTCACGTGACCTCCACGTCAATAAGATTTCACATAAAAATAACGACATATATATGAAAAAGTTAATTTTACAAATTTCATGCATAAAATTTCCATTAATTAAAGATTATTTATGTTTCTGCACAACACCAAAGTTTATATATATTTTATCACGACAGACAATAATTCATATATAAAATAACCATTTTCCCCTCAAATATTTTACAAAAATGACATGGATGTTTATGTTAATAGATTTTTGGGAATAGTGATTTAGAAGAAAAAAAACAAACTGAAAATTTCAAAATTTACTTCTTTTAAAGTAATATCTCAAACCAAATCTTTAATGTCACTTTATTTAGGTGGTGTCATACTTTATTGATAGAATATTTAAAATTTTCACTATTACTCAATGTTGGTTTTATCACCTAAATTTGGTAAGGAATCTCTAAGATTAATAAAAAATTAGTTTGATGTAAGGTAATTTCAAGTTAGATGCCAAAGAAAGGTAAATTCTAACTTTTTATATATATTTTTTTTAGTTGCTTTGCATTTTAATATATATGAAACCTATGCATACCTAATTTTTTTTATATAGTTTTATTATATTGTACTTGCCATGAAATTGTCCCAAAATGTAATTAATGTTTATGTACTAGCACATTTAAATTTGAAAATTTACACATTTATGATAAAACATGGTGGACCATGTCTTTGGAAGTCTACATATTTCTTATCGTATGCAAAGAACCATACTTTATTTAATAAAATTTAAAACATTTATGGTGCAACCTTTTTAAAAAATATAAATCAAAACTTCAAAAAGAAAATAATGTTTATAATCATAAGTTATGCGTGCACTAATTGTTATTTTGAAAATAATCAAAAATATTTTAAAATAATTTACATTTACATTTATTAATCAAAATATTGGAGTTCGTTTTAAAAAAAGGTTTAAAAATAATTAAAACAAAATAAAAAGTTGCTACGTTTAGTCCCTTTAGTTATTAATTTTGTGTATGTGGTAGGTTTATAATTATGTATGCTATTTTCTTAGAAAATAATGAATTTTTAAAAAAGTTTAAAGAAAAAAAATTATTATATTAAATGAAAGACTCTTATTGTTTTTATGGCTAATATTTGTTTTTCTTTTTGATAAGGTGTATTTGTTACGTTACGAAAAAAAAATATAATTAAAATAATTAAGTGGTGCACATGGTATATGTCAGTTAGGACCATAACCTCAGCTTGTGTAAAGTTCTGTTCCACCAAAAATACGGAAAGATATTTTTAACTTTGACAAAAATAATTATAAAATAATAATAAATATTATTAATTAAATAATTATAACAAAACGCGTATGGAGGTACCATATCCTAATCTAAATTATTTAATATTTTCTTTATTATAAAAGCCGACATTTTCAAGACTCATCTTTACGTTTCTCTAAATGGAAACTTATTAATAATTAATTAATCAATTCAATGATTAGTGATATTACCATGCCTTAAATCCTATTTATAAATTGGAGTACTAATTATATTTATATTAAATATTGGCGAGAGCCGAATACAGTATATATTCTAGAATGTTTCATCTTAAGATGTAATATAATAATATTTTTGTTTTAACTTTATCATAAATCCAGACATTAATAAACTAGTTGAAACATAATTAATTGCTATAATATTTTCTATATAATAATAGTTAGATTTAAATTTATTATAAATGCCAGAAATATAGTAAAAGTACAAGATAATTATAAAAATTACTATTTATTTATTACATTTTAATATAAAATTAAAGAGATATGATAAAAAAGTACAATTAGATCTTAATTAGTTTGGTCTCAAAATTATTATAATTCTAGTAATTAAGTTAAATCCAACTATTATTATATCACATGAAATATTCTAAAATAAGATATACTTTATTGGCTCTAACCAACTACTAAATATATATAATTAGTAGGATTTCTAAATAGGGTTTAAGGCGTGGTACTAAATTAATAATAACTTTCCATTTACGGAAACGTAAGGATTAGCCTTGAAAATGTTAGCTTTCATATTAAAAAAGTAATATTAAATAATTGAGATTAGAATATGATATCTCCATGTTATGTTTTTTAAAACGGATCATTTGAGATTTTAAAATCCGACTAATTTTAAATAAACACATCATAGTTAATCATTTTATATATAAATCAATGGAAAATTTATAAGAAATGTTTTATAATATATATGTGATTTGTCCGTAAACTTTGAGTTATAAAATCACCAAGCTAAATTATGTGACATGAATAAATTTTATAGATTTGATTTTAAATAGGCCAAAAATAGTCATCTAGAATTAAAGAGATCTATAGATGAATTAATCTAATCATTACCAGTTTAGTTTTATTAAAATTTCATAAAACCTAACAAAAAAATTTTATTGCATTTTTAATATAAAAATTAAAGAGATCTAATACTAAAGTACAATTATATCTTAGTTTGGTCTCCAAATATAGAAACAAGTGCAAGATAAAAAGCCAAATAAATACTATATTATAATTATAGTAATTAATTATGTTTCAACTAGTTTATTAATGTTTGGACAAATCATAAAGTACAATTACATCTTAGTTTGGTCTCTATAATAGATAAAAAGCCAAATAAAGTATATTATAATTATAGTAATTAATTATGTTTCAACTAGTTTATTAATGTTTGGACAAATCATATCACTATTTCAGGGTTCATTTATTAAAACCAAGCATTAGTTTATAAATTAAATAAAAAATAAAATTGTTTCCCACATTAAATATTTGGAACAAATTATTTAAATTCGAAAATGTTAAAAAGTATTTATTATTCCTCATGGAAGGAGACAACGACGTGGTAAAAGAACATTTAATTAAAATTAAAAACTAAATAATTCAAAAACAAATAAAAACAACTAAAAATATTTAATTAATATTAATAAAAAAAGCTAAATCTTACTTAAAAGCTTCTTATTGATCTGATCCTCCGTTTACGTCACCACCGTAACCATCACCGCCTCCGCCGCAACCGCCTCCGCCGCAACCGCCACCGCCGTTGTTAGTCGGAATTTGATTTTCTTCCCCGATTTTGGAGATTTCAGCTCCGGCGACGACGGAGAACGGAAGATCGCGGCGGTTGAAGGTGTTTTTGTTGTTATGCATCCAAACTTTGAGAACGTTTTTATCAACTCCGATCTGATGGCAAAACTCGCGAACGTCGTCTTCGTCGCGTTTCTGCATCTTCCATTGAACTTTCTCTGCGAATTCGTGCATCTTATCTTTCTGAAACTGGCTGAATTTCGTCCGGAATCGTTTCCGAGATCCATTGTTTCCGGCGAAATTCAGATCGGAGAACGGTAAGTTGCTGTTATTGGTACCAGAGAGTGATAGGAGCATGTAAGAGGAGGAGATCGGCGGAGGAGAAGCGGAGTTAGGGCTACGAGGAAGCTGCGGCGGAGGAGGAGGAAGGTGACGGTGGTGAGGTTGATACTCAATTGCGGCGGAGACAGCCGGCGGAATTGAAGATTCGGTGTCTGGATCACGGCGGTGGAAGTTACGGTGACAGCCACAAGCTGCACATTTGAGAGAAGTTGGATCGGTGGAGATTGACGACGGAGACGGCATAAACTCGCCGCAACCGTCTAAAGAGTGGCCGCCTAACGCCGCCGCGTGGTTTTTGAGACATTCTTTGTAAGTAAAACGGTGGCGTTTGATGGTACCGTTGCTGAAGGAAATGGGTTTGGCCTGTTGGATTCGGGTCGGAGTTTCGGATTCTGGTTCGGGTGATTTTGGAGTTATATTCATCTTATAGATTAAAACTTTGAGATTTTTTGGATTTAATTGAAAAATATGAGAAAGAGAAGAAAATTTAGGGTTTGGGGTTAAGTTGGAGGTTTTCAGAGACTGAATAGAAAATGGAAGAAGAAGAAAAAGATTATTGATTTATTTAAATATTAATTTGTTAATTTATTATCTTTTGTATTTGTTTTTTTGTATTTGTTTAAAATATTCGTTTTTTAGTAGAGAAGGAAAAGAAGAAAATGATATGGTGAGAGTGACGACTGTTGTAGAAGCAAATAAAGAAATTAAAAAGGACGATATATTAAATCTACTAAAGGAAAATATATTAATTATAATAAATTTTTTTTTTATCTTATTAAAAAAATATATGGAAGACAAAAAAAAAGTCTAATGGTTATGAGTTATGACATGTGTGTTTATATTTTTGTTGACATTTAATTTCGGTGTCTTCGGTTAAAAAAAAATTTAGACAAATTGCATAATATTTGTCATCTAGATTTATATACATGGATTGTATTTCAGATCCGAATATCTAAAAAAGATTAAATATAATTAAATTAACTACCAAAACTGAAAAAAATATAAATATAATTCTCATTTTTAAATATTAATGATAGACCATATGAACATTTTTTTATTTAAAAAAGGCTGTATGAATATCTAAGTGATATTTTTAATAAGTTTTTAAATAAGATAAGATTATTTTTGATATTTTGCATAAAGTATTATATATATATTTATCATAATTAATGAAATTAATTATAGTAAAACTATATAATAAAATCAAATAATACCCAGAGCATAAGGTCTTTTTTCAAATCGTTTGGAAGAGAATTATCTCTAATTTAAAATGATTTAACATATTTTAAACTTAGTCTAACAAAAAATGTATGGATTGCGGTTCAAAATTTTAACGTAAAAATAAATAAAATAATAATAATATTCTAAAAACCCACCAAATTAATCAATAATAAAGGAAAATACATTAATTATAATAAATAAAAGAGTAATGGTTTTTTTGGAGGATATTTAATTTAACCAAGGGAAGGTTAATATTTAACCATGGTTAGTTAAGTGTGTAGTTTAAAGAAGAGTTGTGTAGGGGCCCATAAAAAGAGAGGTGCGTGTTAGATTTTGCGGTGAAAAAGAGTAATTAATGTAAGGCTACTGAGTAGTTAGTGTCTTTAACCTAAAGACAGTCTCATGTCAGAAGTCAAATACTGTAATAAATAAAATAAAGGTCTTATGGTTAATTTGGTTTTTATATCTCATGCGTTTTGAATTTTTTTTTTTTTTTTTGGTCAAACAGTGCGACATTTTACTGTTGTTTAAATGATTTAGGTGAATGGCAAAATGCATTTTTAATTGGCGAAAAAAATGTATTGTAGAATTCTGAAAAAATATGTATGGAGTAAATAAATACACCTTCTGTTTGATAGATTTTTTACACATATTAAAAATAAAATTATACTTACAAATTAATTTCAATTATTCATTTTACCAATATATATTAAATGATTTTATTAAACATAAACAATAAGGTATATTAGGAAACTTAAGGTTAATTATGCATGGAAAATTAAAAACATCTACTCTTTCTGTATTTTTTTAAATGTCGTTTTAAGGTTTTGTACAACTGTTAAGAAAAAAAATTTGGACTATTTTACCATTTCTCTTTCATACTTATATTACCAATTTTAAAATTTTGATTGGTTATTTGATTTTGGTTTAATAAAAACTAAGTCATTACATCTAAAAAAGTGAAGACAAATTTGAAAAAAAACACAACTTTTTACCTAAAACGACACTTATTTATTTACAAAATCAAGACTCTAAAATGACATTTAAAAAAATACGGAGAGAGTAACTTTTAAAAACAATTTTTTTTTCTAAAACATCTTTCTTTCAGAAAAGGAAGTATATTTTAAAAGTGATTGATTTAAAACTAAAATGTCTAAAATATTGATTTAAAAACTTTTCATGTTATTGTACAATTAAATTTTATATAGTATGTGTGATTTCCAACGTATTATAAGTTATAACTATTTAACTAATCAGTTAAGTTTTATTAATTACTACAAAGACTAATATTGTCTTTGGACTATGCAAACTTTATATTCCATTTCATATTATTAGATCTGAAATTTGGAAGAAGCAAAATTTTTTAACTTTTTATTGCGTGCCATAAAGTTTTATATTCATTAGTAAACATTTTAAATTACATGGTACTTGATAATTAACCATTATACATTAATTTTGTAAAAATTGTCGAAAATAGAACAATCAAAATTTAAAAAGTTATTTATAGATCCAATTGTTTCAAACAAAATATGGTAATGTACATTTGAGGCTTTAACAAGTTCTTTGAATGTTGTCAAAAAAAAAAAAAAAAAAAAAAAA
>OVAW01000237.1:0-18620 GCA_900406365.1 Heliophila coronopifolia | reverse complement strand
TTTCAAAGTTTAGGAAACGATTTATACCCAAGATCAGAAAATCAAATACATCACGACTATCTTGTTTATTGATTTGGACAAGTCTAGATATTTCACAAATCACGATTCAGAGCTTTTTTGGAGCTATTAATATTTCCTCTTTCATTTACTATAATTAAAACTCCATAAACAAGTCGTTCCTTAGTTGCATATAACACAATTTCAGCCATACTATTATTATTTTTTTATTATCTCAAAGTTTTTGGGCCGAAACTCATACATTTATGTGGGTCGGGTTTCGAACTTAAAGGATGTTAAATCATTCCAAATTGGAGAATATTCGCTCCCAAACGTTGACTTTGAAATTTTGACAAGAATATTTTTAGTTGAACTAATCCCACTTGGTCATATTAATATTTTTAGTTAATACTTTGCTTTTCATAATGCCCATTAAAATAAGTAAGATAATAGGTAATCAATCATTCAGTGATATACAATGGGTGGATACACTTTCTGTTCCCATTCCAATCATGTTTCCTTTCCAAAATTTCCTACTAATTAGAACAAATTTTCAATTTTCAGACGGAACAAAAACAAGAATTGAAAACTGAAAGAAGAGGAAAGACTATCACAAATAACTGAAAAAAAGAGGAAATACTATCAAAACTTTTTTTTTTATCGCCGAGCAGAGACTGCCGAGATTTAAAAACATTTGCAGAATCTCTCAAATGGTTCTTTAGATCTTCAAAATGCTTTTAAAAAACACATTTTTTTTTATGTTTTCAGCAATTAAAAAAAATATTTTAAACATGTTAATTATCGGTTTGACAAAAAACATGTTAGTTATCAAATCCAAGTAGTTTATGACATTTGGTAATGAATAATAATATTTGAAATTGGTGGAATATAAATCTGTCCCTAAATTCTTTAGTCATCTAAGCGGGGATGAAACTTTGCCTTAAGTCGTAAAATTTACTTTAATTCTTTTTCTGAATATTTTAAAACATGATCTCATGGTTAATTTACTGTATTTTAAAAAATTGAGATCAATTTTCTAATAATTTTATTTCATATCATTATTAGTCATGGGTAATAGTTATACATGAAATTCTTATAATAGTAGTTTACACCTAATGTAGGCTTTAATTAAAAATTATTATTCATAGCATTTTGTGTTGTTGGAATTTAATGTCCTTTCAATATATCATGTCTCCTTCGTTTCAGTATATACAAAAGATAATACATATGTTATCCCCTCTTCAAATTTTTTTTCAATATATAGTAATATATATATTTAACAAAAAATAGTAAATATTATCTAATTGTAATTCTCTTTTTTAAATACGTCCTTGATTTTTGTTTTTACCTTATTTTGTCCTTTTTATTGTTTATCCTTGTGATTGTTGAGTGTTTTTTGTTTCCTTTTTGAATTCTTCTTCTTCCTTTTAAATATATATTTAATAAAAAGAACTCAATAATTATTTCTTTTATCAATTATAAATGTGTTTATCATTTTCTTCTTTTGATTATTATATCTAACTTACCTATTTAATTTTAATATCATTTAATTTTTTCCATATCAAAATTACAAGATCCATCTCTAATTATTAATGATTATAAATATTTATATATATCATTCATTTTCTCTCTACACTAAGCAAACTAAAACACGACAAGAAATAAAACTATGGCTGGAATGCTTCCCGGAGTTGAGTGCGCAAGACGGCGGCGCTTCCACGGTGGTTCGCCACCGATTGATATTTCCAACTCAGCTTCAGTAGCGGCAGCCGCCGGACACGTGTGGACTCGGCGACCATCGTTCTCTCTCTACACTACAAGTTATGAAGGGCACCAAGCTCATGTCTCTTTCTCGGTAGTTGAAATTAAATTAACCAAATATTAAACTTTCTTGTGAGAAATTTAAGTTGTTAAATTATGAAATTTTAGGAGAGAAGTGTTAGGAATAAATCTGACGGCGAGGATAATGATGTGGAGCTCGACGGAATAGCTAAAGAGGCGAAGGAGAGGCTTGATGAGAGGCTTAGAACCTCACGTAGAAGGTGCGTATGATAGTAAATCTAAGTACGTGTTCAACTTAAAATACGCCCAACCAAAGCTTATGCCTTTTCGTTAGGGATTAAAAGAAAATCTCAAGTATAAAATTAATGAAAAATAAAAGTAGATATAAAAAAGTAACATGGATGTATAAAGAAATTGTAAATAAAATTTTTTAACTTTATAATTCTAAATTAAACTATATCTGTTTTGTTTTTTTTTTTTTTGGTAATTAATTAGCATAAAATTATTTTTGTTTGCAATTATATAGTTAAAAATTAGCATAAAAGATAAACTCGCTGTTTTGAATAATTGGAGGTTAGTTTGAATAAATAATACTAATTGAGAATTTATTTTACGGTTTATTTGTTTATTTTGTATTTTCAAATAGTTAGAAGTTTTTATTTAATTTTTCTTCCTTTTATTCTATTTATTTCATGACGATGATAAGATGATGTTCTCTATGATAGATAATTGATTCAACATGTGGTGTCACATGATCATATAATTGTTGATAGGAGTTAGGCTGTAATTTGTCGGATAGTTAATTAATATATCAAGAATATTTTTTAGGTAAAACCCAAGTTTGTCTAGTAGGCGCATTTTAGCAAGTGGTCTTTATTTAATGTTAAGTGATAGCTCATTTTGTTTTGTAATGAAAACCTCCCCAAACCTTTAGGCAACTTCCAAGCACATCTGACCAAAATTCTCAAAATATTTGAAATAAAACTAAAATTCATTAGCTAATTTATTTAAGAATATATATATTATAAAATAGGATCTATATCTAATAAAAATATTTAAAAAAAAATTGGAATTAGATCTAGAGTCCTCAGTTCTTGTGGTAAATGGTTCACAGCTGTGAGTTCCGCCACCCGGGTTCGAGATTCGGGAAGGCGTGCATTTAAATGGTCAAAAAGGTTAGCATCGAGATCTCCTAGCCCATGGAAAAGATTTGGGTTTCGGCCTGGCACTCTCTGATAACCAAAAAAAAAAAAAATTGGAACCAGAATAAATGTTTTTCTTGGTTCTATTGAGAACCGCCATTGCTTCTAACTTCTAAGTTCTAAGAGCAAAAAAATCTGACATTTGCTTTAAATCTTCAGACAAAATAGTAAAGGTAAAGCTCATGCGGAATGTTTGAAGAAGTGCCGCAGAAGGTTTAACGAATGCTTTGGATCAAAAGCATCTCAAATTATCGGTACATGTTCAATTCCTAAATATTTTTCTATTATATCATAATAATTTGCTTAAAAAGTTTAGATTCTTTTATATATATATATATATATATATAAACTAAAGAAAAAATCTTATTCAAATCTATTTTATTTGCATGTATCAAAAGACGGTCTAAGTTCAGATAGGGAGTCAGGGGATAAAGAGATTGCTTAAGAAGGATGAGACATTGGTCTACATAACATGTGCTATTGTCCTAGCTAGATAGCAATAATGTGTATTGTACTTAAATATTGTAGAATGAATATTTTTAATTGAATAAAATATTTTAATGTAATTTTCTAGATACTAGTTTTTTTATGGAAATAGTACAGCCACCGGAATAACATGTGTTAACATATTTAGATATTTGTTAAGGAAAATATATATATTATTCGAGGGAAAAATGTACAGTTGTTTTATTCACTTGCGCATGCAGTCAAGAAGTTTGTGGTATGTTGATAACATGTGTTCGTTATTTCAGCCGTATATTTTCCATTGGCTTTATCTATAATTTGCAAATATAGAAAGGATGATGTTAAAAGAAAAGGAAAAACCAAAACAAATATGGACGGTTCATGAACGAATATAGGTAGTTAAGGAGGGTCTCGGTTAAGTGGACCGGTTGACATGACCGGTGAAATCACTATTGAAGGCTGTGGAAACTCAACCGGTGAAATTACTATTTTGTGACTTTAAATGGATATATTTTTGTAAAGAAAGAGGTTCCTAATATTACTTATTGAGTTAAATTTTTTTTTTTTGTTAACAGAGGGTAATCCGGGCCGAAGCCCGAACCTTTCCCCTAGGCCAGGAGACTTCGGCGCTAGCCTCTTTGACCAATTTAAATATACGCTTCCCCCGAGCCTCGAACCCGGGTGGCGGAACTCACAGCTGTGAACCATTTACCACCTGAGCCGAGGACTCTGGGTGAGTTAAATTTTTAACAAGGTTAAATTGTGTTTTAAAAACAATAATATGTTTTACAAATGTTTATCTCTTATTCTGATATTAAATTCATTATCTCGTATTCTGATCGTCCATCTATATTCCATTCGTATATACCCTCGCCATTATAAATGTTTGTGGTAGCAAATTTATGAAATAGTAGGTCTGGTGGAGAAAATCTAGTGTAATAAGGTTTTTTTATTCTTGTAATTTTCTTTTTATACTTTTAATTTCTAAGTTTATTTTCTTCTTCGGATCTATAATATCAATACCTTTATTTTTATCTATTGGGTCTACTCTACTTGAAATTGATTTTAAAATTTCGTTTTCTGAAAATTTAACTGAAGTTGTTAAAGGTTTAAAAAGCGGGGGTGAAATAGAGCTAAATGGGTGTGACTTCGGTTGATAATTAGAAATTAAATTGTTTTCATTGTTTTCTAATTTATTATCTATATAATCTATTTGGCGTTATTTGGCGTGAAATAGTATGTAGTATTTGAATCTAATAATAGTTTTGTTCATAAACAATTTTTATAACTGCCATACTTATAGAATCTTTATCATCTCTACTTACCCATGTCCTAAAAGTGAAGCGATTACTTGTCGTTGTGGTGTGTAAAGTTTTAAATCTCTTAATGGTGAATGAACTGAGTTTTGTTTTTCTCCATTAGTCATTTCTCATGTATTATATAAATGTTAATTGATTCAATACTAAATGGGTATTCTGGTTTATTTTCTAAAGCTATGCTTCAAACCTCACAAAAATGGAACATTGGTTTCTATATTTTTCATATAATCATACCATATTTTTCGATAGGTTATAGTTTTTTTAGTAAACCTTTTAAAATACGTGTCTCTTTTATATAATTCTTTATCTGATAAAAATTCTTTTTTTGGGATATTCTTTCTTTATCTCGGAAGTTTTTGAAATAACGTAATTACTCTTTTCAAAAATTAATTTCTTATTTTTAGTACCAATAATAATAATTCTTTATTTATTTTACTTTCAATAATTTTTAAAAAATTATTAATTTCTAATTTACTTGGTCCAGATTTTCGTATTTTATAAACTTATAAGAAAGAAATATTTTTAATGTCCAATAATAATTATTCTACTATATATTAAAAAGAAAAGAAGAAACGTAAAAAGACGATCAATTAAATACACTTTATTATTATTGAAGACTTTATAAGTCTTACCTATTTAAATATACATACTAAGTAATATTAACCAAAAACTAATTTAATTTTAATTTTTTGGCTAATTTAGTTTAATATTTTAATCCATAAAAAATAAATTCAGAAAAAAAAAATCAATTTTAAATTGCTTACAAACAAAAGATTTATTTTAATATTTTTGTTTCTTGAGTGTTAAGTTTTTTTGTTTACTGTTAAGGTATAAAATAGTTTTGATATTAAATTAACTTAAGAAATTAACATACTCCCCTACATTTTTAATTTGATTTCATTAAAAAGTGAATTTATGAATAATAGTATCTCGATTCCGTTACAAATGTATCAAGTATCTTCATTTGACTATTTCTACGGTTACAATCCTTTATTATTATTATTATTATTATCATATTTACAATTAATTCATTTAAAACAAAATTTAGAACCCTTGAATTTTTTTTTGTCACTGCTATCGTTATAGCCATAAAACTAAGTTCCACTAACAAGTATATTAATGTATTTTTATATTTTGAAATCTTGAAGGCAGGATTGCATATATGGGCTATGTCAAATTGCATATATGTTTTTACACATATTTGACCGTAAAACCGCTGGGGCTAAAAATTCTCCGCCCATCTACCCAGCGGGCGGCTGTCTGGCCCTCAAAATTTCTAAAATTTTGGGTACCTGAAAAATATGGAACAATTTATAAAAAAAAAGTTTTTAAAATATGGCATAAATCGAATAGAAATTTAAAAGAAAATTGGGGGTGGAGCAAATGTTTCTCCGGCTCTACTCATAGCTGTCTCGAACCATTAGAAGATTCTGTTGAATTTTTCTATGAAATAGTTTATTTAGACTATAGATTTATTTTTAAAATTTTGGATCAATTTTTATATATATTTAAATGTGTTAAAAATGTTTGTTTGGATTGACTTATGTTTGAAGTGTTCCAGGCGAATTTGTTGTTCATATTGGTCTGGCTTTGGTAATCTGTAATGGGAGGAAGTAACTCAAAAGACTCGTCGAGGGGCGGACCAAGCCATCCATCTGCTAGTAATGTATCCTCCTACAATTCTGGAAGGCAGTCTCAGAAGAATGTTGAGAAAAAGTATTCAAGGATTGCTGATAACTACCGTTCCATTGATGAGGTTACTACTGCTCTTAGACACGCCGGTTTGGAGTCTTCCAATCTCATTGTTGGTATTGATGTCACAAAGAGCAACGAATGGACAGGTTAGAGAACTTATCTCTATGTACATAACTGGCAGTAGTGGGTTGGGCTTAGCCCGCACGCTATCGGTGATTGCGGTTATGGGCTAATATATGCAGGTTATTTGGACTAAACTGTATAACTGCAGGCGTCCGTCTATTTAGCTTGCGGTCAAAATGGGAGATAACATTTCTATCCTGCAGGCTATATCGGCCTAAATTTATGTGACCATGACCGCTCCGTAGTGGTGCGGGTTGAGCTTAGCCTGTGGGTTGCTCTTACCCTGTTGGCAGCCCGCCCATTTGACAGCTTTAACTGACACTGGGTAGAACGAGATTAAATATAGAACTTGAATTCCAAAATTTGATACTAATTTATAGGGTAATTTTGTTTAGATCATTGAATTTGCTTAAAATTTTATTTTTAACCTTCAAAACTAAAATTATTCATTTTCATATAACATTTTTTTTTTCGGACCCCTAAATATTTTGGGTCGGTCTTGTCTATGTATAGCCAATGTTTGAGTTTAAGTCTAAGTAATTGCTTCTCTGATCTGAATTCAGGGGCAAGATCATTCGGTAGGAAAAGCCTGCATTACATTGGAACAACACCAAACCCTTACGAGCAAGCTATTTCCATCATCGGAAAGACTTTATCCGTATTTGATGAGGATAATTTGATACCTTTTTATGGATTTGGAGATGGTAATAACCATAAAGAACATGTCTTTTTCTTACATAACCATTCGGTTTAGAGATTTTTAAAGTTTGTTTTGAAAACGCAGTTACAACCAGTGATAAGGATGTCTTCAGTTTCAATCCCAATGATACATTCTGTAATGGGTTTGAAGAAGTCCTCATGTGTTACAGAGATATTGTTCCCCACCTCTCTCTTTCAGGTTAAGTGAGACGAAGAACTCGTTAAATATCCCACATCGATAGATTAAAGATTTGTGAAAGAAATTTTCTTCTTCTTCTTGTTCTACTTTTTTCGTGATATTTTGGTGGTATTGTAACAGGTCCGACATCTTTTGCACCGATCATCGAAAGGGCCATGACAATTGTGGAAGAAAGCGGTGGTCAGTACCATGTTCTTCTTATTATCGCTGATGGACAGGTAAAGAAACGTTGTGTTGGAACAGGATATCAATTATTTCTATAACTAAGAAACATACCTGAATTTGTCCGTCAACAATAGCTGTCAAATGGGCAGACCAGACCACCTGCACCGCGGCGGTAAAGTTATGGTCACAAAATTTAGGTCCATTTAGTCCATGGGCTATAAGAGTTAAAGTCCATATTGACCGCGAGCTAAGCGGGCACCTGCCCGCGGTTATGCTGTTTAGCCCATTTCCCACGTCCATTTAACCTGCCCATTTAACCCGCCCATGTAGCCCGCACATAACCCATATATTAAATTATATCATGCCCGCCCGCTCACCTGCCCGAGACCTATTGTTTCTTTCATTAAAGAGTTATTTTTTGTATGTATTTAATTATTCATGTTTCGGAAAAAAAATCTTACCAAATTTCAGGGCTAGCCCGTGGATTAGCCGGCCAGCGATCACCGCTTGTCCATGCGGTGTGATCATGATCATCAACATTTTTATACCGCGAGCCCGCATGGGCTTCAACTTTCTCCCGAGCTAGCCCGCCGGCCTTTCCCCAAAAGTGCGGGCAGGCGGCCAGCCCATTTAACAACTATATTCGTAATTAGCAAGTAAAACTTTATGTATTCTTTTGTTGATGAGGCCAAACTGGGCGTCTCAAACTGTTCAAGGGCCTATTCAAAATTTTTATTAACCAAAATTTTACTATAGTAAACAAACTCTTAAAAAAAAACAATTGGTTACTATTTCACACACATATATATATATATATGTTTAAAATTTTCTTGTAAAAACTTTTGTATTTGACCTCTTCAATAGATTGTGCTAAAAGATGATCTTGAGTCAAAAGAAAACTACTGTTGCTTGTGATTAGGAGACTAACCCTTTAAATAGGCATTTTGTAGGGTTTTTTTTATTTTAACTATTTTCAAATCGACTATCAACAATAGCTAAAATATAATCCCACATTTTTTTATATTGAATTAAATTCATTCTAACAATATTACTTAAATTGATCACATAATTGAGTTTAATTTTACATGATGACATTTACTATACAGCGATTCACATATTGATAAAATAAATAAATTTGATAAAATAAAACAACACATACTAAGTAAGATGTAATATAGTTTTGGTTGAGTAATAATCATTAACATATATGTAAATAGTTACCTCTAGAGCTTTTACTATGACAGGTATCAGAATGTGCCGGAGGAGTCAGTCAGCAAAAAAAGCAGACCATTGACGCCATTGTTAGAGCAAGGTAAGAAGAAACACTGTTTTATTGCCGAAAAATCCAGTTTCCAACATTGTTTCTAAATTGTGATGTTATGGAATCGATGGCAGTCAATATCCTTTGTCGATAGTTCTTGTTGGTGTCGGTGATGGTCCATGGGACACCATGAGACAGTTTGATGACAACATCCCTGCTCGCGCCTTCGACAATTTCCAGGTAAATAATAGTAAGAGAATAATGAAATAAAAAAACCTCTAACTATAAAAATATCGAGAAATAAACTTCGATTTAAAGAAACCGAGAAATAAATCTCCAGATTAAAAAAAAAATGAGTAATAGAAAGATAATTTAATTTCCATTAATATCGATAAAAAAAATTAGCGTCAAAGTTTATATTGCTGATTTTTAAAAGGCCGACAAAAAAAAAACAGAGATGGAGATTTATTTTACATTTTGTTTAGATCGAAGTTTATTTTACATTTTTTAAATAGTTTGAAGGTTTTTTTTTTGTTGCATTTATCGTTAATACCGAATAAGCTCTCTACAATAGTGTCCCGAAAACTCAATCAAATGAACATATTTTTCCTTTTTTATGATATTTTTCAGTTTGTGAATTTCACGGATATAATGTCAAAGAACATTGATCCTGCAAGAAAAGAGGCAGAATTTGCGCTATCCGCTTTAATGGAGATCCCATCTCAGTATAAAGCTACTCTCGAGCTAGGCTTACTTGGGTCAGTAATCTGTTAAAGTTTTACGGATTTTCAATTCAAAACCAATTGACAATACATAGATTGATTCATGTAACTTATGTATTTTTAAGTCCCATCATAACTTCTGATTTTGGTAACTAACAATTTGTTTGGTTGTTTTGATTTTGCAGACGAAGAACTGGAAATTGTCCGAATAATATTGTGCTTCCGCCACCAACTAATGCTATGCGCAAGACCTCAAATGCGGGAAAATAAAGTCGAAAGTATTTTTAAAATGTAATATTTTAGCGTTTGAAACAAATAAAAGTGAGTTTTATTTTAACAATTAAATTTTCTTGCAAAAAAAAAAATAGTTTTGGATTTGTTTAGTTTGAATGCAAACTAAGAAAGTGAATAGTTTTATGTTGACTTAATTGATTTCTAATTTTACAAGTCAACAGAAACTATTATATTTAAAATGACTAATAATTCCAAAAAAAAAAATTTTGACAAGTTGAATTTAAATGGTAATTAATTTTGCAATTCATATAATATATCATTGGATTCTATTAAACTATAAATAAATATAAATCCGTGGCAATTTGGTCGCTAATATTAAATGCAAAACCGTTGTTACGCAATCGCTTAGCAAAATCATCGGTAATCAGCGATATTGCTTTAAGAATTGTTAAAAGAAAAAAAAAATCATATTGATCAATCACTCAAAATATAAAAATATTAGATTATATTATCCATAATCATAATTTATAAGTTTAGCATAACATGTTTATAGTTGCTATTTTGTTTTTTCTTACAACCACAACCAAAATTGAAGGGTCGTCATAACATATGAAAATATAAATTTATAGATCGGATTATTGTTCAATAACGTAAAGAAAATGTATATTTAAATAATCCATCAAAACCATAATTGATACAAGAGTCGACGAGAAAGAGAATATTCATGTAATATTACAATTAATTTTTATTTCAAAAATATTTTGTAGAAAAATAAATGTGTAATACTAAAAAAAAACATACTGGAGTTTACTTAAATTATTGTATATGTGCTTCAACTTTATGTTTGGTTGTATTTGAGAATACTTCGTTCGAATCCGTTTCTAATGAATTACAAATAAGGCAACGTAGGCTACATGTTATAATTAACTATATAAGCAACACTTAGTAAGTTTTTTTTTTTTGTCGTCAGTAAGTTTTCTTTTAATGTAAACTATAACCAGTCGTGCGCCTATGTAGAAGAAAAAAAAAGCATTTGTCTTAAGCCACCGAAATATCACAAAAATATAAGCCACATTTTTTATAAAAAAAAATATATGTCATATATTTAGGTAATATAAACCAAATATGTTTTCTCTTCAATTGAAAAAAACCATATTTTATAAATGTTTATCTTAGACCTCGTGGAACCTAGACATTGCACTAAGATAACATAAAAATTATTAACAGCCATATGTAGTAACACAAAAGTGAGAAAAAAAAAGACTTATATATAAATATGTTAATTTTTTTAAATTATAATAGCTTTTTAATAGAAAATAATTACTATTTTTGTGATTGTCTAAAGTTCTAAAAAAATTAACATTTTTTTACTAAATTCAATATTTAACTTTTATTTGTCTTGTTTTCATATTTTGTACTTAATAATTGCTTAGTTTTGATATTTATTTTTTTCTCATACGTGTTTTCTTTTTCATTTTTTTACTTACTTAATATTTCCTTATATTTGTGTTTTTAAAAATTTATATTTCTTTTACTAATATTGTATTTATTATTTTCTTATATTTTTATTTCTGATTTTTATATTTTTTCACTTTTATTTTCATTGAATTTTTTGTTTCATATTTCAAATAGAGATAGAAAGATGGAACATAATCCATCAAGACTAATTGTTGAGGAAAAATTGAAATAATTTGCAATCTCATCGCATGAGACTGGCCGGATGCTTTAACCGATTTTAGAGAGAGAAAAGAGAAAGAGAAATTGTATTCACCAAATTTTGATCTCTAACCGATTACAACTCTCTATTCTGTTTTTTGATACGAAAACAGAATAAGAACTTTTATAAAGTTTGACCAATACAACCATGACACGTGGACTCTTTATTATAAACCCTATATCATAACAGTGTCCACTGAAGCCGGTGGAAGTGTAAAGACCGATAATGTCTCGGCTGCTGTGGATTCGATGCTTCTGCGTTCCCTAAAGGAAAATTACTTAGAGGTTTCCAAGATGACTCCTCCTCCGGTTCGTTCTTCCTCTATATCTCTCTATCTTTATATTTGTTTCCAGGGACGGAGGCAGGGGGGGTTTAGGGAGGGTCCCGGCTCCCCTAGCTCGGGGAAATTATTTGTCCTATTTTTTAATTCGGGAAGTAAAAAGATGTCCCATATCTGTCCCATTTAATATCCGGGATGGAACGGTACGGAAATGGGAATTCCCAATTTTTTAAAATTTATAATTTGATTATTAGGTAAGTTTAAAACTAAAACAATATCCAACATTTAACATCAATAAAATAAATATTTTACAATCAATCTTCAATATTAATATATTGTAATCTTAAAAGTTAAATAAAATTTATTTTTTTATATTTTTGTCTTCTGCAACTAGGGACGGGAAATGTGCCTACACCTAGTTTTCTATATAGTAAATGTTTCTGTAAATGTCTTTTGACAGAGAGCTCGATGAGAAGATGAGAGATGTATTCCATACCTTCCTAGAGGAGACAGGTGTGAACGAGAGTCTCTTCCCGTTTCTTCAGGCATTGCTCTATGTTAAGGATCACCGCAACCTACTGCGATGGTTCAAATCAGTTGGTACATTTGTTCATGAAAACCCATCTGCAGAAGGACATATCGCTTCGGTCTCTAGCTAGGTTTCTGTCATTTAACTGTTTTAGCAGTGCACTATACTAAATGTTACCGCTTAATTGTTTCAAGGAACTGGATCAGTTTTGCTTCTATCAAACCATTTTAGAACATATACATGAAAACATGATTTTATGTTTCATTGACTGTACGACCTCTCTTTCGATTTTGAGCAGATTTCAGTGAAAGAAACTTTGAGTGAAATTGAACTAGGATTGAAGAAAAGCAAAGAAAACGAATGGAATGCTTTGATACTAGCGGGCATGGCCCCGCCCTATCCCAAATAGATTTGTCTCCTGAGGTTGTCCAATCGCGATATTTTTAATGGGTGACTGAAATAAAAATTATATGAGATGGCGGACTGAAAGCCTCATAACCATGATCGCGCAATGCAGACAAGCGGTGACTCGTAGGCTTGTCTGTGGCCGGGCTAAATTTATGATCTAATTTTTTTCATGGTTGGCTTCACATTTGGCTGGTTGAGTTGGGTTTATATGGTTGGATGGTTAGATTGGGTTCATGGGCGGTTGGTAGGATTTATGGTTGGACGGTTAGATCGAAAATATATGTTTTTAGGATAAGCAAGTGGGCTCGCGGCCCCCGCATCTTAGGCCCCTGATCATAAATGGTCCCTAATATAAAAACTGCATAGGCCCGTGGACATAGAAGTTATAAATGTAACAGCTCTGGGTGTAGTGCGGATTGAACTCGGCCCACGGCTGACTTGCCCATATTCAGAACTCTAACCTTGACGTAATAATTTTTTTTTTTAAATAAATATTATTTTCATTAACAAATTATTTTTAAGGATTACACAAATTCATAAATTAGGTTTAGTGTCTTGGAAAGAGGTGCTTGGATCTATGACCTGATAAAAATTGTGAATACTAGAAGAGAAGACCAAGAGGCGCACCTGCAAAATCCCTCAACTTCCTAAGCCAACTGCCCAATGTTTAAATTGAATTAAAACCTAATCCGACCTAGTCGAAAATCGCAATCCCTAATTGACCCAGTCAAAAAAATTCTGGATCCGTCCCTGTAGATAGAATTCTAAGTTTTATTTTGTATGTAATACAAAATTAAACAACTTGTAGAATATAACAGAAATAGTTGTCAGGCCAAATAGAAAATCAATTTCCATAAAAGCTAATATCTTTATCTCTTGCAAGTGTAACAATAATGAGAATGGTCTCTTGATATTGCTCCACAATTGTAGCAAAAAGCCAAACCACACCTGCCAAAAATAATGTTAAAAATAATAACTTTCCTAGGGAAAATACTAAAAAAGACATGAATTTTTAAAAATGGTGAAATAGGAGGAAAATGTTAAAAAATGTAAAAAATAAATCTAAACTGTAGAAAAATACAAAAACAAACTTGTTAGTATGCGTTTTAAATGTTATAATTTGCCAAATTAGATAGTTATTAAGTCAATGTACATTTGTTTAACTTTGGAAGACACTCAATTGATTAGAAATGTCAAAATAACGAAAATTAACTTTCTTAACGCTGATTTTTTTTTGTCGTGTGTTAATTTGGTAAATCAATTATAAATTAATGTTTCTTTCCGGTTAGCATGGTTGCGATTTATTTTGACAATTTCAAAAATTTCATCTTTTTTGCCATTTTCCTTAGAAAATAGTCAAGTTTATATAGATTTTGGGAGAAAATGGGCAAAGAGTTAAGCACCGGATTGGATGAAATTTTAAGCATACGTAGTTCAATTGCACCCCCATAACATCTAAAAATAATCTAGAGTTTTAATTTTTTCACCCTATTAAAAAAGAATCATAGACTCCCGACCCCTAAAATGATCAAGCCGCAAATCAACTTCAATTTTCTTTTTACCATTGTTATTTTGACATTAATTTTATAAAGTTCATGCTTTTATGACATTTTTGTATAAAATATATTTTGTGATATTATAGGCAGAAGCACATTGCAAACCCATGCCTTCGTTTTTAGTGTAATATATAAACTGATTTAGTTTATACACCGAATCCTATGAATTTTTAAGGATACATAGTTTAAATTGTACCCCATGACTTCTAAAATTAATGTAATGTTTAAATTTTTGCACGGTAAAATGATCAAGCCGGTCCTGCCTGCAAATCAACTTCAAATATTTTTTTTATCATTGTTATTTTGACATTAATTTTATAAATTTCATGATTTTTTTGACATTTTTGTATAGACAAGAACAAAGAACATACCTGCACTTCATGTATAAACAACCATGAGACTTCTCAATATAAAATTTGCAAGAAGGACATCTTCTCCAGTTATGACTTTCCGCCATTTTCTTCAACAAAATATCATCTCTTTCTCTCTCATTCTCTCCAAGCTTCTGATACTCCTCACAAGTAATCTCCGGATGCCACTTTATTCCACATTTTACACACACCAATCTATTACAATGCGGACACTCTGACTCCGCAATGTTCGGTTCATTCTCGTCGATAAAAACCAAAGCAGAACAGTCTTTGTAAGGACAGTAAAATCTCTTGGAAGAAGTCATCACTAGAGCTTCGCAGAGAGCGTCTCCCCACCGGTCAAAGACTTGTTTTGGTATGATTTGGTGACAATGAAGAGGTTCGATTTTGCCTGAGCAGTTGGGGATAGGGCATTGGATTGTGAGGATGTTGTCTTGTAATTTGGCTGCGATGTAGTTTGAGATGCAGTCGTTGCAGTAGAAGTGAGTGCATCCGTGGATTTTGAATGATTCGGTTAAGAGCTTTGGTTCGGTACAGATTTCACAGTTGAAGGAGGCCGGAGACGAGGAGGAAGAGGAGGAGGAGGATGATTCTCCTTTTATTAGGGTTTTAGGGTTTGTGAGATCTATGTAAATTGGGTGGGACCAGAGATGACGAACACGGTCATAATTCTCGACGGAGATTGCGTCACGTTTGGTGCAGCCACGAGAGGAGAGAGGGGTGTAGAAGAAGCAGTCGTCGTCTTCGTCTATGTCACCGGAGAGGTCGATAAAAGCTGTGGCCATTTTCGTGATGATAAGAATGAAAATCTTGATTTAGGGTTTCTCCATACCGCTCTGATTAGGGTTTAGGGAAAGTTCTATTTTATGGAAAAAACTGATGAAAATAAAATTAAAAAAGTAAAATTAAATATTTATTTTACGGGGAAAAAAGTTGCTTTGGTTTCCGAAGCCAATTGAATACTCTTTGTGATAAGAGTAAAGTCAAGGCACTTATTCTCGAAAAATAAAGCCTATTAATTCATACTAAATGGAACTTCTTAAGGAAAAAATAATAATTTAAATTAATAAAATAGATAATATTTTTTATTATGTATGGGCAAACGAGAATTCGGGATGAGATGTTTTGAAAATGGGAATGAGACGGAAATTTGGAAACTAAAATACATGTTCTATTTTTGTCCCGTTTAATCTTTGTGACAAAAACGAAATAGGATGGGAAGGAACAGAAAATCCCAATTTTTTTTAAGATATTTTTGTTATTTGATAATTAAATTTTTTTTTTCAAAATAAAAATTACAACATAATATGTTTAGAATCAATATAATATATACGTAACAATCAAAATAAAACAAATAAATATTCAAATATTATTTAAAAATATAATAATATTTTTTACTATAATATAATATGGAAAATTAACATAATATCTACAACGGTAGAAATGTCTTCTATTGTAATTTTATATGGCATAATAACATAATTATTAACTAGATAGTTTCCCGCGTGTTGCGTGAAATTAGTTTTTTGAAAAAAAAAGATTTTTTTTAAGTTTTAAATTCCTTATATTTTCATATTATGAAAGAATAATATTACTATATTTTTCTAATGATTTAACTTTTAACAAAATTAATTATATTGAATAATATTTAATTAAACTATATGAAATAAAATTATTGGTTTTTATATGTATATTTTGAATTTGTATAAATTATTTTTTGTTTTTTTATAGTAAAATTAATTTAAATTTTTTAATAAATATTTTCGTATATCTAATATTTTCGTAATTTTTATAGTATAATTTAATTAAAATTTTGTTTACTTTTTTTTTATAAATATTTTTCATATAATTAAACTGTTATCCAAATATTTTTTATATAATAAAAACTTGTTATCCATATAAAATATTTATTTTCTTTCATTTTTATCTCATTTTCTATTTCCGTATTATTTTTTGGAATTTTTTAGTTATATTTTTTAAATTTATTGTTTAAATTATTTTCTAAATATAGATGTTAAATTTTGTTTACTATTTTTTGTTGGAGTTTTAGCAAAATTTTATTTATTTGTTTTTATTCCAATTGTATCATTAATGAGTGTTTAATGTGTTTTTTATTTTTAGTATATTTTCAATTGCATAACTTGTAAATATTTTGTTTTATAAAGTTTTTCTCCTAAAATTGCTTGTGTTTTAATAAGTAGTAGATTGAACTTAAATTATTTAGTAACAAAATATAAAAACTAGATAGTATGTATATTTATTTTCTGTAAATATCTTCTACATAGTTAATCAATATATAAATATATATATACATATAATTTTTTCGGGAGAAAACGAGACTTTTGGAATTTTTCGTTTCCGTCCCGTCCCGTTCGGGAAATGAAAATTTGTTCTAAACAAGAATGCTTTTCTATATAAAACGGGACATGGCGGGATGAGATGAAACGAGAAATGTGCCAAACCCTATCTTTCATAATTAAAAAAGAATATACCAATTTTATTTATTTACTCCTAAAAACGTAACAGAGAGGAAGCCGAACTTTTCAAATTCAATGAAGAAAGTAAAAAGCTGTATAGACTGCTCAACAGAAGTCAGGGCTGACAGGCCTATCCATGTGGCCTAGTTGATGAACGTCAGCGACGAAAACATCTTAATAAATTAGTCAATGGTCATGGTGGCACATATTGTTTTCTCTACGGTGCGTGACTCGTCGTGTTACTTCTGCTGCAAGATGTCCTAGATTGGCCGATTTCGTCTCTAGTCGAAGGGTGCGTAGGAACCAAGGGTGGTAAGCACTTTGGGAGTTATACAAATCGATTCGGTTGAGTTAGGGGCATTTGCTCTGATTTTGAAGAAGAGATTATGCCATCCTTGCACAAATTAGTCGGAAATTGGAGCTGTTTCCCTCACAATCCAAAGACAGGACGGAAAACATTTACGATGGTTTAGGGAAAGAAGATTGACTCGACATTACAAAAATGTATCAGTGCAACATGGTCTTTTGAAGAAAAGCCGGTGACAATGGGCTCCGCTATATAGACCAAATAATATAATGCAAGCAAAATTTAAACATCATGAAAACTAAAAAAAAAAATTAGATAAATGATTTTTTTTTTAAACGTAGCTAATCTCATGAAGAAGGGAAAAAAATAATAACTAAATAATTAGATAAAACTTTATAAAAAATAAAACAAAGTTCTTCCGAAATAATTTCAAATTAGGTATTGCTTATTTGATTTTAAATTTTGATAAAAATGTATAGTTAAAATTAGTTATAAATCAACAAAAGTGTTCCTATATTATTTAAAATTAGTTATAAATCATGATTAATAAAAAATTTAATAAAAGTATTGTCAATAATCCTAAACTTTTTCATATAAAATCGTATTTGTTCTAAAGTAAATAGTTTTTGATAAAATGTAGTCAATAAATATTCCTAAAAACAAACTGTTATAAAAAATTCTATATAACAATGTTTTTCCTTAATAGTCTCAAAATTAGTTATCGACCATGATTAGTTTTAATTTTAATAAACACTAGATGATATCCCGCGCTATGCGCGGATTTAATATTTTTTAATAAATCTATTTAATATACATTATTCATATTATCATTTTCTATGTTTATATTTTTTTCTATACATAATTTTATTTTTATAAAATATATTACATTTTGTACTTAGTATTTGTATTTTTAGTTTTTTTACATAAATGTTTGTAGTTTTTTGTACCAGAAATCCTATATCAATATCAAGAACAAATTTGTTAAGAAATGTTATTTCAACAGTGTCATATTGAATTTAATTTCTCATGTTAAAAAAAACTATTTTGATTAAATTGTGGGTAATTATAACCTATGATTCAAAGGTATTCAAACAAAAATACACAACTTCAAG
>OVAW01000236.1:0-15170 GCA_900406365.1 Heliophila coronopifolia | reverse complement strand
GTTTTTGTTTGGGGGGGGGGGGGGGGGGGGGGGCATGAATACCAATACTATAAAATATAAAATAGAGTTTTTTTTTTAAATAATTATGTGGACTCACCAATTTCTTCCTCCCATTGAGAACACATCTGACTCGTAAGTGTCTTTTACCAGCTTGGAGAATCCTCCAATTGTCCATGTGAATTTAGGGCTCTGGATATTCTCATTGGCAGAGAAAAGTTCTGATTTTTCAAAGAGAAGTGGAATTGTCACATCAACACCAAACTCACATTGATCTCCATTATAGAGGTATCCGTTGCTTGTGTCTTTGAAGGTATCAACAGATAGGACTTGAGAGAAACCCAACATGGTGATGAAGACATTGAATCTCCATACATCAGTATCTGCAATAACATGACAAAAAAATAGATGTCTAAGAAATTTAATTTACTACAATAGTAGACAAAATTGTTAATGATATATAAGAAAAAAAAATTACAAATTCAATCATTCCGCCACCATAGTTAGCCATTTTTCTTGTTAAAGATTATATATTTGAAAATTAGAAAAACAAACCTTGGATAGTGAGATACTTCCTCTCGTTCTTGTTGAAGATATAAAACCTTAGATCTGCGAAAACCTCTTGACTTGCAGTGACAAGGTTCGATTTATCAATGGCTACTTAAAGCGAAAGGTAGCCTGAACCATCATCCTTCTTGTTCCCGTTGGGGTACACAACAAGTGTCCTGTATAATAAGACTCACCTTATTGATTCGGGCGGATAAATATATCTGATTATCAACTGACATAGGGCCGGTTTAGGAGGATGGCACGATGGGAAACAGCATAGGAACCCTAAAAGGTGTATTTTTTTTTTACATTTTTAGTTATAAAATTTAAAGTTTGTGCAAGGAATTTTATATTTTTGGTAATTGCAAAATAAATTTTCACGTATTGATCCATATATTCTAGCTTTTGGTTATTAAGATTGTTTAATCATAATAAACATTAAATTCTTTATTTAACACCATTTTTATAACAAAAAAAAATTGTTATATAATATGTTAGGAGGACTTAATTTTTAGGGAAAAAACATGTAAAATACCCAATTCAGTAAATTTTAACCAAAAACTACACATTTATTTCGTTACCTAAAATATACATCAATTCAATTTTTGGACGGTAAAAACTATAAATTCTCAAAAACTTTAATTTGGCTTAACGGAAGTTACCTCTGCTAAGACGGGATTAAGAAAAACGTGCGGGATGTGAGAAATTGAATGAGCTTACTCGAAACCGATTGTATATCGACGATTATAATCGGTTTCGAGTAATCCCAGTCAATTTCTCACTACAACGCGTTTTTCTTAATCTCGCCTTAACAGAGATGACTTCCGTTAAGCCTAATTAAAGTTTTGGACAGTTTATGGTTCGATATTCCAGGGTATATCGAGGACTATAATCGGTTTCGAGTAAACACATTCAATTTCTCACTACCTAGGCGTTTTTCTTAATCTCATCTTGACTTCCGTTAAGACAAATTAAAGTTTTGAAGAGTTTATGGTTTTTACCGTCTAAAATTGAATTGATGTGTATTTTAGGTAACCAAATAAATTTGTGTAATTTTTCGGTAAAATTTATTGAATTGGAGTATTTTACGGGTTTTTCCCCTGTATTTATTTTATTTTAGGATCCCAAAAAATAGTTAAACCGGTCCTGAACTAGTGAACTTACCAATTGTATCCACCAACTTCAAAAGGACGAGTCTCGTAATTCTCTGCATTAGTTGCCTTAAGGAGAGTGTTGAAAGACTCCATCTTCAGAGAGTATGTCTGTGGAGGACGTTCTCTTAGACCCTTCACTATGTTTGAAGCTGATACTCTATAATCGCGTGATGAGATCTCTCGATTTTGGATTGAACTTTCTCCTTTCTCTGTTTGTAAACAAAATAATAGCTATATATTTATTATATAATCTAACAGAAATTTGTCACAGAGAGTTTCATTTTCACTTTAAAAGGATAAATCTAAAACACATAAAAGGTAGATCTTGAATATTAAATTAAATCTAAAAGAAAAAAATTATGGCATACGCTGTTTGTTGAAGTCATCATCAGTACACTGTTTTGTCAAAGGATTTGCAGACGCATATGTGATGAAGAGACAAAACAAGAGAAGAACAACAGAGATTGAGTGTTTGTAATGACTCTTCATATTTAGGTTATGCGAAGGAAGTGTGTAGACATAACTCATAAGACATATTTATAGAGAGGTGCTTTATGATGATGCTCAAGGAGACTATAGATGCTAAATGATAATTATATGATAATGTTATTGTTTTTTCTTGCCTTGTGTTTCAATTGGT
The DNA here is from genome assembly GCA_900406365.1 of Heliophila coronopifolia. Classification (NCBI taxonomy): domain Eukaryota; kingdom Viridiplantae; phylum Streptophyta; class Magnoliopsida; order Brassicales; family Brassicaceae; genus Heliophila; species Heliophila coronopifolia. The sequence continues at coordinate 12,830 of OVAW01000236.1, read as the reverse complement.
AAATTAAATTTATAATATATTATTGTTTGATTGCTAAGAATTTTTATTTCTCACCAACCAAAGTTATTTTTGTTTGATTGCTATGATATTTTTGTTGTTTATGTCTATCTTTTGTTGTTTTTTTGTGTATGTTTATCTTTTGTTGTCTGTTGTTTATGTTATTTTTTTGTCTTTTATTGTTTATGTTTTTTTTGTGTGCTTCATTATTTTAGTCTACAGATTTTTGTTTTTCTCATTTGTTTTGAGATTCCTTTTCTGCACATGACATATTAATATTCATGATCTTGTTTTTTGGTTTTATTTTTATTATTGTTTCTTTGATTGATTTCTCTTTTAAGTTAGATAATGTTTTTTTTTTTAACAAAGTTCGATAATGCTTATTTATAAAAACACACAAATATATATAGAGAGAGAATTGAAATAAAATTATATGTTGTAGCTAGACAATGAAGTGAAGTGTGAACCAAAAAGAATAAAGGTGGAACTTGACGTTTAATGGTCTATACATTATATTATGGTGAAAGACTGGTCTCTAAAACAGCCTAAAATATTTGGACCTAAAACAAACTAAAATTATAAAAAAAAACACTGTACTTTTGACAAGAAATTAAACATAAATTTAATAGAAATATTTTCTATCGCTCACTCAGGATCGCCACTAAGTGAAGATTATATTGAAAGAACTTATCTTTGCCAACTCGTTCCTCAGTGGAGGATTCAAAACACAATTTTAGATGAGGTAAAAGATATCCACTCGAGTAAAAATCAAAATATATTTTTTCATGCAAATGCTAAACATCTGATTCTTGAAATTTTAGTTTAAAAATAAAATAAACTAAACTAGATTAGAAATGAAAATATAATTTTGTAAAAATGCTAAAAACCATGTTTAATAGTATTAAAATAAATTGTATCTTTCATCTAATAATTTCAAAAGGCGTTCTATGTATATCAATAAGGAAATTATCAATAATGAGAAAATAATTTTAAGAGAAAATGGAAGACAAGTAGCCAAGTAGAATCAAGATTCGAATCTACATATCTTCAATTAAAGAGAAACTAATTAGAATTAAATTTGTTAGTGGGATTGATGGCAAATAGAAAAAAAAATTTAGGAAAAGTAAACAAATAATTAAGAAAAGCATTTACGGTAAAAAAACACTATAATAAAAGTAAAAGAAAAGAAGATCTTTTACAAAATCTAAGAAAACAATCTACATGGGACATTAAAAACATTAAAGCCTTCGAATAATATTAAAAAAACATTAAAAATATGGGAATCAAAGTTAAAGTTATTGTCATGATCTTTGTAAGATTGCAAAATACAATTTTCTAATGAACAATAAGTGTTGTTTTGCTATTTAATGTATTGGAAAAGTACTTGAATTTGGTTATTAAAAGATCCATACTTTTTTATGCATTATAAGCAATTAGATGAATAACTGATTGGGGATAAATACTGATATTAATGCTGTTTTTTTTTAAGATTGAAAACAAACTAGTTACTGTATTAATCTCTCAATAGTGAATTATTATTTATTAGATTAAGCTAAAAAAAATTTCAAGTTTTAAGGGATTTCTAGAAATATTTTAGATTATTATTATTTCAGTCTATTTTTAGAAAAACCTAGAGATTTAAGAAAATATAAAGGAGCTATGAAGGGTTATAGTAGAATAATTTAAATATTTTTAAAGATAATTTGAGGGCTATAAATACCTTTTTAATTTTTCATATGTAACCATATATAAAACCTGAACATGTAAAATCAAAAATTGAACATATACTCGAACAAATAAATGTATTTTTTTTCTTTTTCTTATTATTTATACGTAGGGCGTAAAATGAGAATATAAATTTAATTGTTCTGATTCATTTACGTTTTTGTTTCATTGATACCGCAATATCATGTGTTATTTTATTAACAAAATTAGAGCTCATCTCATGATACAGTAATCATTAAAAAAATCGATCTGATGTAACATTTTTACTGTAGCAAACTACTTGTAGTTTACTTTTTTTTTTTTTTTNAAAAATTTTTTTTTTTTTTTTTTTTTTTTTTTTTTTTTTTTTTTTTTTTTTTTTTGCTATTGATCGCAGAACGATTCCAATAAATGCTTATCTATGTTTCGCTCCAAATTTTTTTTTCCCAAGTATCATAAGATTCAAAACATATATATAAAATTTTAACGTGTCTTTACCAGATACACGTTACACGTAGATTACAGCTAAGCCTTGAGTATTATAATCATATTTTCTATAAAGGAATCATTAAAATATTGAAATTTAAAGTTAAAGTTGTATTCAAGCAAGGGAAACCAAATTTTCTAATGAAAAGTAGTGTTGTTTGTTAGTGATCTTTGAAAACTACTCAAATTTGAAGTTATAAAAAGACCATTAAATTTCCATGCGTTGTAAGTCAATTTTTATTATTATTATATTAATAGATCAAAGTGAGTAAAGAACCAAATTGCAAAAGCAGAATTTACTGGCATTACTTTTTATTAAAAAAAAAGACTCATATTGAAGGTCCATTCATATTAAAAGTTGATTTTTATTTAGAATTTCATTAAATTTAATACATAAAACAGATTTTGTTTTAGATGTTGAAATTTGGTGAGAAAAAATTGTAACCGAAATTCGGTATAAGTTTTAGGTTAAACTTCTTTTTTTATGATTAATTAGGAACTTCATGATTTTTGACCCATATCTTTTTTTGGAACAAGGATCAGTGCATGTTTAAATTCATTATTCAAATCATTTCTAAAGATTTCTAAATAAGTTTGAACCCAAGTGGTTGGACAGTGCTATATTCTTTTCCAAAAGGATTATTACCACTTTATTACGTTTATTTGAAACGCAAAACCAGTTGATAACAAAGCAAGAAAAAAACAGTTGTAAAACACAAAGTAAAAACACCATGGGATGCAAGTTCCTTTAATGTAAGAGAAAATCTAAGTCGGGAAATACTTGGTTAAAGAAATGGCTTCAAGTTCGGCTTGAATCATCGACACGTCGTTTTCACAACGAAACCCTTTGATAGATCTCTGAGATCAGAGAAAGAGATTAACTCTTGGAAACCCCAAACTTCTCCTGGAGCATTGTACAAAAGATCAACTCCCAATAAAAAAATAAAAAATCCCATTATTTATTACAATGAAATAGTATATGGACGTTCGATTCTGACTTAAAATAAAATAAACAAGAGTTTTATACATCACAAAAATATAACATTAGGAGAGTAACAGAGCCGTCTTTTATCACGTACAAATGAAGCGATCGGACAATGGTACAAGTAAAATATAAATTTCTCTATAAGTTTTTTTTTAATTTGTATAAAATTTTGGACCCAAAATTTGTTAAAAGTAGCTCGTAGTCCACCTACTAAGGGATTAATAAAAAACCATTTAATATGTTATGATCCTCAGCAAATGAGGCTATGAGTTTCAACGTTTCAACCCAAAATTTTTTAGATTTGATTCAATCTCCTTAACATATCCGCATCATTTGCTATGAACAAAATAGAAAACATATCTGGATCCATAATGCGTTTCGGAAGGTTTTAGATCCGCGGTAGATCTCTGGTAGTTCGTCTTCCTCAACACAAAACGCTTTAGTCCTCTCTGATGGATAGAGAATAACCGGAATGATTGCTTTGGTATATTGAGGATCTCTACTTTTAGCCGTATTTATAGTCGATTATTAGAGGTTCCATTAACCCTTAATAACGCTAAACCAACTAAACCGGTATCCACTAATTATATTTCTATACTCATAGTTTAATTGACTTGGTTAATTATTTTAGCCCCACTAATAATTATCGGTTTTATAAATAAAACCCAACAGAATTTCCTTTAAAAACCCATCTAATAAATCATTTTAGAGAGCCTTATAACAGTTTGAGATGGCATGTAGACATAATATCATAATTTTTGTTGTAGAGAAGTGAAGTCGAAATATTGGGGGGTTTTGTATGGTTTCTACTATAAACTTTCTAGCATGAAGATAACTGTATATATTTTTGTTTTTCTCCTGAGGTTATAATTGTTTGATTTATTGTTATATGTATATAATTAGGTATAATTAACTCAAACAAACGTTTGTTACAATGTTTAGGTACTCTTCTTTTAAGCCAAACTTACAGAAGAGAACCAAAAAACAGAGGAGACCAAAGAAGCTTAATATATTCTTAATTGCCGTTTGTTTTGTTAATCCATTTTTGCATGTGACTTAATAATATTCTTTGAGACGGTTGGATCCGTTTCCGACTGATGACACCTACTGGGATATGCAGCATACTAGAGTCAAAATTTCTTAGACTCGGTCTCCCGAAAACATTTTCGGGTATAAGATCCGATGAAATTTTTTCTCTTAAAAAAAAGAGCATTTGTTTCACTTTCCTTCCTTTGGAAGAGATCTTTTCCACCATCATCCTCCTCCATGGAGAAAAGATTTTCATTCCTCCCATCATTCTCCTTTAAGGAAGAACTATATGATATTCGATCTCAAAGTTTTACCACATGTTGTGGGAAAATTGCTAGCAGGTCTAGTAATATGTTTCTTAAATGATCTCGATTTGAATCTAAAGTTCGGTCTGATTTGCTTACGGATGCCAAGCTGAGAAATTCGGACAATACACACATTACCTACGGGGATCTCCAACATTGTCAAATATTGGAAGAGTGTGTTATATTTATCTACTTGTTTTGTTTCAATCTTTTTAATTTGGTGGTAGATTATTTTTATGAAATCGAGCTTGTAGTTCTCGTCTGTCTTCTGTTGTATTGCTGAAATCTCAATTAATGAAGAAGTTTGATAAAAAAACGAAGGAGACTTGCAACTTGCAAGTCCAAAAACAGGTCGAAGAGGCGGGTGTCTTAAGACGAGCCTCGTAAACTGTGTCTGGGAGCCTCCTAATTTATACAAACTGTTTAGTTTCTGGTTCATTCTAAAACGTAAACAGATTTATTCGAAACGTAAACATACATACTATTATTATTTGCTTGATAACAAAGCTTAAAGTCCCTTGGTTAGAACAAATCTAATTAGGGATGTACTTGGTTGAAGAAATAGATTCAAGTTCGACTTGAGCCATCAACACATCGTTCACAACGAAACCCTTCGATAAATCTTTGAGATCAGATATAGAGATTAACTCATAAAAACCCCAACGTGAAATCCCACCTTTATATTCCGAACCAATGTACCAATTATCAACTGTCAAAATATAAAGAAAACTATCGTTATTCATCGCAATGATATAACACATATACTTATATTTTATCGTTTTCTTACTTTTTTTTTCGCTATTAATGAGGTTGTTGCGTTGGTTAAGAACTTGAAGCTTGGCTCGAACATACATCTTCTCATAAGGTCTGAATTTTTCGCTCGAATTAAGGGTAAGAAACATCGACAAGGCTTTTCCTTCTCCCTTGAAAAATCCATTTGGATACACTTGTAAAAACCTGATCAGCATTTGAAATACTTATTAATACTACCATAAGACCCAACATGTGCCATGCCTAAAGAACCCATTCGAGTCGGCTCCGAATTTAAATTTAATTTTTTGACCTAATACTTTTTAAAGTAGGCTCACAAATTTCTTAAAGTATTAATGTTGTCCCTGAATTTTATGCTAGGACCGGGCATGGATACCACTCCTCTAAAATATAAAATATATTTTTTTATTTTTTATAATAATTTGGACTCACCAATTTCTTCCTCCGATAGAGAACACATCTGAGTCGTAATTGTCTTTTAGTAGCATGGAGAATCCTCCAATTGTCCATTTGTATTTAGGGTTCTGGATATTCTCATTGGCAGAGAAAAGTTCTGATTTATCAAAGAGAGGTGGAATTGTCACATCAACACCAAACTCACATTCATCTCCATTATAGAGGTATCCGTTGCTTGTGTCTTTGAAGGTATCAACAGATAGGACTTGAGAGAAACCCCACATGGTGTTGAAGACATTGAATCTCCATACATCAGTATCTGCAATAACATGACAAAAAAATAAATGTCTTAAGAAATGTAATTTACTAGCTACAATACTAGATAAAATTGATAATGATATATAAGAAAACAAAAAATTTCAAATCATTCCGCCACCGTAGTTAGCCATTTTTTTTGTTAAAGATTATATATTTGTTATGGATTGAAAATTAGAAAAACAAACCTTGGATAGTGAGATACTTCCTCTCTTTCTTGTTGAAGATATAAAACCTTAGATATGCATAAACCTCTTGACTTGCAGTGAAAAGGTTCGATTTATCAATGGATACATAAAGCGAAAGGTAGCCTGAACCATCATCCTTCTTGTTACCGTTGGGGTACACAACAAGTGTCCTGTATAATAAGACTCATCTTATTGATTCGGGCGAATAAATATCAGATAACTTACATAGGGCCGGTTTAGGAGGATGGTACAAGGGGGAAACAGCCTAGGAACCGTAAAAAGGTCTATATATAATATATATAACTTTTTACATTTTTAGCTATAAAATTTAAAAAGTTTGTGCAACGAAATTTATATTTTTGGTTATTACTAAATAAATTTTCAAAGATTGATCCATATATTCTAGCTTTTGGTTATTAAGATTATTTTATCGAAATAAATATAAATTCTAGATTTTACACATTTTTATAACAAAAAAAATTGTTATATAATATGTTAGGAGGACGTAATTTTTATTTTACATTAGGATCCCAAAAAATAGTTAAACAGGTCCTGAACTTACCAGTTGTATCCACCAACTTCAAAAGGACGAGTCTCGTATCTCTCTGCGAAAGTTGACTTAAGGAGAGTGTTGAAAGACTCCATCTTCAGAGAGTATGATGAAGGAGGATGATCTCTTAGACCCTTCACTATGTTTGAAGCTGATACTCTATAATCACGTGATGAGATCTCTCGATTTTGGAGTGATCTTTCTCCTTTCTCTGTTTGTACAAAATAATAGCTATATATTTAATATATAATCTAACAGAAATTTGTCACACAGAGTTTCATTCTCACTTCAAAAGGATAAATCTAAAACACATGAAAGGTAGATGTTGAATATTAAATTAAATCTAAAAAAAAAAATATGGCATACGCTGTTTGTTGAGGTCATCATCAGTACACTGTTGTGTCAAAGGATTTGCAGACGCATATGTGATGAAGAGACAAAACAAGAGATAAGCAACAGAGATTAAGTGTTTGTAATGACTCTTCATTTTAAGGTTATGTGAAGGAAGTGTGTAGACATAAGACATATTTATAGATAGGTGCTTTATGATACTCAAGGAGACTATAGATGCTAAATGATAATTATATGATAATGTTAGTGCTTTTTCTTGCCTTGTGTTTCAATTGGTAAATTAAATTTATAATATAATTTTGTTTGATTGGTAAGACATTTTTTATTTCTTACCAACCAAAGTTATTTTTGTTTGATTGCTATGATATTTTTGTTGTTTATGTCTATCCTTTGTTGTTGGTTGTGTATGTTTATCTTTTGTTGTCTGTTGTTTATGTTTTTTTGTGTGTGCCTAATTGTTTTTTTTTTGTGTGTGCTTAATTCTTTTAGTCTACAGAGTTTTGTTTTTCTTATTTGTTTTGAGATTCCTTTTCTGCACATGACATATTAATATTCATGATCTTGTTTTCTGGTTTTATTTATTATTGTTTCTTTGGTTGATTTCTCTTTTAAGTTAGATAATGTTTTTTTTTTGACAAAGTTCGATAATGCTTTTTTATAAACACACACACATATATATATATATATATATATATAATTTTGAAATGAAATTATATGTAGTAGCTAGACAATTATGAAGTGAACTGTGAACCAAAAAGAATAAATGTGGAACATGAAGTTTAATGAACTATACATTATATTATGGTGATAGACTGGTCCGTCTCTGAAACACCCTAAAATATTTCGACCTGAAACAAACTAAAATTATAGGAGCACTTTACTTTTTTTACAAGAAATTAAACATAAATCTTATAGAAATGTTTTCTCTCTCACTCAGGACCGCCACTAGGTGAAGATTATATTGAAATAACTTGTCTTTGCCAAGTCGTTCCACAGGATGATCCAGAACACAATTTTATATGGGTAAAAATATATTAATATTAAATATACATTTTTAAAATATTATATAAATTATTAATATTTTAATCTAATTTAAAAAAAATCAAAAACAAAATTTACTTGAGTAAAAATCAAAATATATTTTTTCATGCAAATGCTAATTTTTTTTTTAATTTTAGTTAAAAAAATAAACTAAATTAGATTAAAAATGAAAATATAATTTTTTTAAAATGCTAAAACCATATTTAATGGTATTAACATAAAATTGTATATTTCATCTAGTAAGTTCATTAAGTGTTCTACATCAATAAGGAAACTATTAACAATGAGAAAATAACTTTAGGAAAAGGTTGAGGACAAGTAGCCAAGTGCTAATTAATTAAGATTGATTAGCTAGTGGGATAGATGGTAAATAGAAAAAAAACTTTAGAAAAAGTATAAAAATATATGAGAAAAGCATTTACGGAAAAAAAAACACTATAATTAAAGTAAAGGAAAAGAATTGTTTTTACAAATCTAAGAAATCAACCTACATGGGACACGTAGGTAGATAAAGCCTTCGAGTATTATAATAAATAAATAAATCATTAAAAATGTGGGAATCCAAATTAAAGTTATTGTCATGATCTTTGTAAGATTGCAAAATACAATTTTCTAATGAGCAATAAGTGTTGTTTGTTATTTAGTGGATTGGAAAAGTACTTAAATTTTAGTTATTAAAAGACCCATATATTTTTATGCATTGTAAGTCAAATGCATTATTATCTAAGAAGATCAGAGTGACTAGATGAATAATTGATTGACAAAAATACTGATATTAGTTTTAATTTTTTTGTTGAAAGATTGAAAATTAGTTACTGTAGTAATCTCTCAATAATGAATTATTCTTTACTAGATTAGGCTTAAGATTAATTACAAGTTTTAAGGGGTTTTCTAGAAATATTTTAAATTATTATTATTTCTTTTTGTTTTTTAATAAAATTATATAATTTAAAAAGTATATATTTTTTGTAGAAAACACTAGAGATTTAAGAAAATATAAAGGAGCTATGAAGGGTTATAGTATAATAACTTGAATATTTTTAAAGATATGAGAGCTATAAAAATTGAACATGTAAAATCAAAATTATATTATATGATAATGTTGTGTGTTCTTTTGCCTCGTGTTTCAAATGACAAATTCAAATTCAAATATATTATAGTTTGATTTCCAAGACATTTGATTCCTCACCAACCAAAATCAATAATTTTCTATTATTTAAAAAAAAATCTTATTTTATCTTGTCTATGTCGTCATTTGTACCCACCCATTTTATATTTATGTTATCTTTTCTTGACCTTGCTACATCCTCATTTGTAATAATGTATTTACAGACTCTTGGAATGAAGTAATGTGTTGTAACAAGTTACAACCTGAAGTTAGCAGACAGTGAAGTAAACCAATAACATTATAACAATATATGTAGAACATGAAGTCTATAACTGATATCCAAACCTAAGGAAATGAATGCACTATGGAGAGCCGAAGAGGCAAGAGATTTGGCTCGGTTTTCAAGCTGTTGAGCAATATTTGGATAAAACCCCATTTATGCTCGAAGAGATAAAACACAGAAAGAGTTAACATGGTCTTGACCAGACAAGAGAGATGGTAAGTTGATATTAAATGAGAACAGAAATTCGAATACATTTTATTTGAAAGATGAGGATGACAACAAAGCAATAACATGAGTGGTTGGGTGGAAGGTCCTTGGTAAGAGAAAATCTAACTCGGGAAGTACTTGGTTGAAGATATTTGTTCGAATTTGGCTTGAACCATTAACATATCGTTCACAAGGAAACCCTTTGATATATCTTTGAGATCAGAGAAAGAGATTAACTGAGAGAAACCCCATGTATGATAACCATATTTATTTTCTCGACTAGCGTACCAACCATCAACTGCCAAAATACAAAGAAATATCACTATTCATCTCCATGACATATGGTATATAAGTATATCCGTTTCTCACATAATAAACAAGTGCTTTAATATTTTTATTATTTTTACTTACAACTTTTTTTGGATGTTGTTGAGGTTGCGTTGGTTAAGAATACGAAGACTGACTCGAACATAAATCATCTCATAGGGTCCGAGTTTCTCGCTCTCAGCAAGGCCAAGAAACATTGACAAGGCTTTCCCTTCTGCTGAGCCAAACCCGCTTGGATAGAGTTTTATAAACCTGTACTTGTTATTAATATCACTACTCTAAAATTTAAAACAAACCTTTTATTTTTATTTGGTCTTACCATTTTCTTCCTCTGACCGAGAATATATCTGAGTAGTAAACTTCTTTGAACAGCGTGGAGAATCTCTGAATTGCCCATGTGAAACTAGGGTTTTGGATATTTTCATTGATAGAGAAAAGTTCTGATTTTTCATAGCGAGAAGGAATGGTCACATCAACACCAAACTCACAGTGATCTCCATCATACAGGTATCCGTTTTTCGGGTCTTTGAAAGTATCAACAGGGAGGACTTGAGAGAAACCCCACATCGTTTTGAAGGTATTGAATCTCCATCTATCGGTATCTACAATAACATGATGTGTAAAGATCCATTTTTTTTCCTTGGAGGAGGAAAACTTGCCCAAGGTCCACTTAACAAATGTTTAATTAGGACCCACATAAATTTTTTTTTCAAATTTTTATTTTAGTAAAAAGAAACATTGAAATAAAATAAAAATGAAAACCTTACTAGATTAAATATTTTTATTATAAAAAAAGTAAAAAGATGAGTTTAAAAAATATTTATATCTAAAGATAAATACAAAAAAAAGTATATAAAAACTAATACTCTTTATTTTTTGCGTTTTTAGATCATACAACAAAAAAAGTTATATATGTTAAGGGTTTATTTAAAATATTTTTTCCCGGGATTCTTTGAATGAATAGTTAAGACACTTCTAGATCACATATTTGTTTTGTGTTGAAAAATAGCAAAAATAAGTACCTTGGATGGTGAAGTACTTCCTCTCGTTCTTGTTGAAGATATAAAACCTTAGATCTGCCAAAACCTCTTTTGAAGCAACAAGTGTCGACTCATCTATGGCTACGTAAAGCGAAAGGTATCCTGAACCATCATCCTTCTTGTTCCCATTTGGGTACACAACAAGTGTCCTGTATAATTATTATAAGATCCATTGTAATATACAAGAATCGATATAGGCGAACAAAGGTTGAGATTATAAACTTACCAGTTGAATCCACCAACTGTAAAAGGACGAGACTCATATTTCTCTGCATCAGTTGACTTAAGGAGAATGTTGAAAGACTCCATCTTCAGAGAGTATGTCTCTGGAGGACTATCTCTTAGACCTTTCACTGCGTTTGAAGCTGAGACTTTGTAATCACGTGATGAGATTTCTTGATTTTTTTTTATGTAATGTGATACGTCCTGGTAAGAGTCGGTCTTGAGAATTTCGGTGCCAGAAACAAAATTAAAAAAAAAATAGGCATATATTTTTATAACATGAAAATCTAGTGAAAACTGGATAAAAATAGTTACTATTAAACTGGATAAAATAGTTTTAAATAAAACTGATAAAATAATATATCTAAATAACAAGTTTACAAAAACTAAAATTTAAAGTAATATATCGATTTCAGAAAGTGATTTTTCTTTACATTTTTTTCAGCAAACTTGGGAAAAAAAAAGCAGAGGATCTGTCACAATGCTTGTATGCACAAGATACAAAATAGAATCTTGATTAGTTGTTCGAATCAAACAACAACAAAAAAAGTATAACATACTTTTCAGATTTGTGTTAATGTCATCAGTGAATTGACGGATGAAGGAATGTGCAGTAGCAGATGTGGTAAAGAGACAAAGCAAGAGATAAGCAATAGATTTGTAGTGACTTGTCATCTTTTTATAGTTTTGTGAATGAAATGTTCAGAACAGAAAAAGACTTATATAGATGGTCCGAGAGATCTAAGGGATATGATTTAATGTTACTTTATTTGCCTCGTGTCTGCCATGGCAAATTAAAAATTTTGAAAAATTGATAACGTGGGTTCATTTAGTATCGTTTGCTTGTAGAGATATATTGGTGACTTCTCATTTTTGTAAGCTTTTGTGAATGAAATGCTTAGATTAAAAAAAAAAGACTCATATATGTGGAGTCTCATAGAGATAATAGAGACATGATATAATGTTAGTTTTATCACCTCGTGTTTGCCATGGTAAATTAAATATTTGAAAATTTGTTGATAACGTGGTTTAGTTTATCATCGCTGGCTTTTGAATCCAACTCAATTTTAGTGTTTTTTTTTTTCTTGATAAGTACTCAACTTTAGCTGGTGCATCTGCTATCAATTGTATTATATTTGCTACTATATATATACTTTATTATTATTATTTGTGCTAGATCTGCAGTGAAAAAAGCAAAATAATCCATTAATTTTATTTCACGTAATGTGTAACTTATATAAATTAAATAATCAACACATAGTAAAAAATAATAAGTAGACTAGTGGTCATACTTGGAATTTGTCCCAAGTTGAATAAATTTAAATAGCCCATAAACCAATAAAAAAAACTTAGCATCCAATGACTCGTTAATTCCAAACTAACATAGTGTAATATTTTATAATAATGAGATGGTTATGATACGCCATATATATTGGTATGAATCGTTAATGTTATTTTAAAATTAGTTTATTAACAAATTGTAATTGAAAAAGAATTTGTTACACAATTCTTTTTAAAGAAGAAT
>OVAW01000235.1:4717-18697 GCA_900406365.1 Heliophila coronopifolia | reverse complement strand
GTTGGAGTGACTCAAACAAATGAGATTGTGTTGTCGTCGAGCTATAAACAGTACCTTTTGTATGTTTTCTATTTGAATCTCGAGAAGAAGACTTTTGTAAGAGTTACTATCAAAGAAACCGAAACACCCCTATGTGGTAGATATTACACCTTTCTAAACCATGTAGAGGAAGTGAAGCTCTATGCAAATGTGTAGCTAATGAAGTTTGTTTTTGTACTACTTTCTGGTTTTTTTATTCTTTTAAACTGATGAATGATTTTTTTTTTATGAAATCTTATTTTCATGAGTTATATATTCGTCCACATGTTGTGTTTCTCGGCAAAATGTTGCTCATTAACTTCTTTCATTTCAAAAAAATTGTGTTTCTCGGCAAAATGTTGCTATTACATCTCAAACTATGTCACATCTCAAAGAAATGGTTTTCTACTGTTAATGTAATGGCATTTTAAGTTGTGCTAAGATTTTCTGAGCGTTAGTAGAATCACTTGTTTGTCTTCCAACTCTTTTGGTTTAGTGTTTTTATTTTGAATTGGTTACAGAACAATGTATAGATGAAGTTGAAATGGTAGCCAAAGTTGGTGAAAACTGATTTAAATAGTAGAAACTTCTTTAACGGTCTTGAAGTCCCTCGAGTCGACTAATTCCGTTGTCAAAGATCTCAAATCAAAGCTGAATCTTTAAAAGACAACAAAACATATGGCTCATATATGTGAATCTCTTGAGCTACTTAAACAAGAAATTGGACTTGAGAAAAGACGAAAGGGACTACCTCTCAGAATGCAGTAGAATTTTTTTTTCTTTTTTTTGTTAACCTGAAAGTTTGGGCCAAAGCGCGTACATCTCCATGGTCCGGACTTAAAACATGTTAAATCCCTTCAAATTAGAGAATATTCCCTTCCAAGCGTAACTCAAACATGTGATCTCAATGTTTCGCCAAGAGTCCTGTAGAAATCTTGAAGGAGGAATACTACATTTTTCATAGTTTATGTTTAGAGAATAAAACAAAATAAAAAGACTAGACCTGTGAAAAAATATATAATAAAATTTAATCTAAATAAATGATAACATTTTCAATTTTTAACAAAAAACAATTTGAATTTATATGCACTAGTTATTTCTTAACATTTTGCAGTAAATATAGAATCGAACTTTCATGTTTTAGCATCAGATATATGTGGCAATGTCACTTGTTCTACTGAATCTTTGACATTTATTTGATATAATGAGGTCTATGGAGATAGAAGGCAATTCGGCGTTGAGCTTTAAGGCTAATGATTTTGAGGAATCTAAGTGAGATATTGTATGAATATAGCATTATATTAATTTAGTAATAAAAAAGTAGAGTAAAGCAAATAATTTCTTTTTCTTATTATTTTTTTTCTCCAATTTCTTTTTCTTATATATTATTTATAAAAAAAAATAATTTTAAATTTGTTAATAATATATGAGGAGGGCCGGCCCTGACCAGCTTTAGGCATGTATATATCAATTTAGGGGGCATCAGTTGTATAAAATTTTCTTACAGTACAGTGGTTAGAAAGCGTTGTGTTGTTATATAGGCAGATTTTTTTAATTTTTTTTTTCTGGCATACAAATTTTTTTAAAAATTGTTGGACCGTGCCTGTATATGAGTTTGATAAACTAAGTGAATAAAATTATGAGATTAATTTTGTTTGTAAGAAGAGATTATTCATAATAATGATTTAAATAGTAAATTAACACCTATAAAGTAATACTACTTATTATTTGAATAATTGGAATTAGCAACATTAATAAAATCCCAACCTTCGGTAGTATTCAGACATTCCCTTTTTGTTATTTACTTCTACTTCAGCTGATCAAATCAAAATCTAACATTAAGACTTTATACAAATATAATTATATATTCTTTTCGGTTTAAGTCAATGCATTAGAAGAACCCAAATATCGATGACTATCTTCGTGTTAACATTCTTCGTCTCAAATCTCGACTGTTTTTTTTACTTGAACGTCATCACCTTCATAAATTTCTGCAACTTCAAGCTCTCTTAAATCTCTTTTCGCGTATACAGTGAAAGCTACTGTAGTCACAACCGCAATGATTAATGAGATTATGTTGTATACAATCTCCACTGCTGTTAAACGTTGATGTCTGTATTGAACATCTGCAAATGTTTTGTGTAACCGACCACTGCATTTGTATCCGGTTTTTAGAATTAGGTTTTTAAGTTTTGATTTGGTGGATCCTAATAAATAAGGCCATAATCTCATGCTTGTCACAACGATTGAGTAGTTGAATATCGTGTAAGGAAAAGGCGAGATTCGAAAGATTGCCACGGCTCTGAATTCATGGAACCATCTTCCTTCTGAAGCTATTCTAAGAAAAACGGCTTGACGAGACCATATTTTTATTTCATTTAAACCGAAAATCGGTTTTGGTTTATTTGATTAATTTAAACCGAAATCGGTTTTACAGAACTTCAGTTTTATTTAATTTAATAGGGTTATTTGATTTATGTGGCGGGTGACAAGGCGTATTTAACGTTTTATTTGACGGAGCAACGGTCAATGATTTAAAAGTGGCATCTTAAAAAGTGCAGGTGTGTTATGAATGAATATTTTTTATGAGGCTTTAAAAGCGTGCTGGTCAATTGTGCAAGGCCTTTTTAGCCGACTTCCCGCATTTATTCAATTACTTTTTAGCTAGAAAGTATCATATAAACGATAAAAAAATGCTGTACTTTTTCTAACCGTGCAAAATAAGGTACACATTTAGTCAACGTTAAATTTTTCTAAATAGAGTTAATAAAATTACTAAACCGATTAGATACCAAATGTAATAAGAAACCCTAATAGTTTGATTGCAGAAAATAAACTTTCTTTCTTTCTTATTCTTCGATCATTGATTTACTTTTTTTTGTAATTTTAAATTTATTCAACAAAAAAATACTGAATTTACATGATAATGAATGTGTAGCTTAAGATTGAAAAGAAAAAACAAAGAAAACAAAGAAAACAAAGAAAGCAAAGTCTAAATTAGCTACATGTAACCAATTCATCGACCCACTAGCCACTTCTGGATAAGTAGTTTGAGATTTGGTGATGATGCATATGATAGAGCATGAAACCTTGCTCGAATCACTCTATCAATCGAACGTGGGGGGTTACTCAGCCTTGTGTGTTCTACGATGAAAGCGAAGAGACAAGAGATCAACTCTATTTCGCGTGTCCATACTCTTACACATTGTGGGAGGAAGTCAGTGGACCACTATGGGGGCGACACTTGAACCCTGGATGGACAAAATCGATTCATTACTTCCTACACAGTTAGTTTGATCAAGATCACTTCATTCTCCTCCGCCTTGCGCTGCAAGTGACAATTGCAGGTCTTTGGACAGAGTGAAATGAAAGGTGGCATGGCAAGTCACGGCCAAGGCACACTAGCTTTACCGTTCCATTGATTTACTTTTAACTGTTAATAAAGAGAAACATAACCTAAATCAAAATTACAGTTAGCATTATTGCTTTGTTTCCTAATTTTTCTTGATTTTATTTCCATGAAAATTTATTTCTTTTTAATTGATTAATATTTGGGAAGAAAATGTTGCTTAGCATGACTGTTCTTTTTCATCAAGGCTATTAGGGTTTATTGTTACATTTTCATTGGTATAAAATCGGTTTAGTAATTTTAGTAACTCTATTTATAAAAAATAAATTAACACTTACTAAATGTATTATCTTCTTTTGCACAATAAACACAAAGTATATTATTATTTATGCACCCGGACATTTAGAACATTTATTTTACACTTTTGAAAAAATACAACATTTTTTTCCTTTTTCCGATAAATGACTTATAATTACTGTTTTACAAAACACAAGGAAAAAGTGAAGAATATTCATTAAAGCTTTTCAAATTCCTTGAAGCTTCTAAGTCAATCATTTTCAAAGATTTAAAGAATTTAATTTTTTTTGAGAATTTTGAAATTCTTTGAGGAATATTTCTCTTCTTTTCCTTGCGTTTATAAAAATTATAAATCGTTTAGATGATACCTTCAACTAAATCTCATTGATTAAACCCTTGAAATATACAACAACCTACTCATTGATAGTTTCATTTTTTATAGTGTTTATGCAAGTTCTGTCTGCTCATCTTTATAAGGAAAAAGACACTTAACCTACAACTTCCATAAACACAAGATAAAAAATTATCAAAAGATTAAAATTCAAAACAAAAACAAACAAACAAACAAAAGGACTTGTAAAGTTCTTTGATTTGATGATTAGAATGTCTTCTTTTGCATTTTAATCCAAAATTCAAAATCAAAATCTTCAAAATTATTATCACCAATCATTTTCTGGTGTAAAAATACAACAATTATTATTCTATCTTCGTTATTGAAAATTCACGTTTTTGTATAAACTAGATAATCTCTCGTGCACGAGTTTAGAATTTTTTTTTTTTTTTTTTTTTTTTTGAAATTTTTTTTTAACATATATTTATATCATTAACTTAGTAACTATTAATAAAAAATATATAATATGTATATATATATACTTTTTTTTTATATGTACTAAATAAACGATATAAATATATGAAAAAATAAAAAAAAAATTACATTTATCGGAAAACTCAATTAATTTCAATAAAAATAAGTGAAAAAATAATTGAAACCATAAAACACAAAACATTGGTTGGTTTTCTCAATTTATCCGTTTGATATATTTTTAATAATTAGAAAAAAAAAAAAAATATATATATATATACAAATTTATTTCAATATTTGATTTTTCCATAACTTTTTTGAAAATATATATATATTCCACCTTATCTCCCTGTTTCTTGTCCTTAATGTATACGTTGTGCCACTGCCTTAGTTTTTAAAACACCCGGCAAATTCTGGTGTAATAATACAACAATTATTGTTCTATGTTCGTTTATTTAAAACTCACGTTTTTTTTTGTATAAACTAGATGATCTCTAGAGCACGAGTTTAGAATTTTATTTTTTTTTTGTAAAAAAAATATTTTTAACATATATTTATATCGTTAATTTAGTAACTATTAAACAAAAAAAATATATATACACATATATATGGAAAATAAAAAAATTACATTATCCGAAAATTCAATTTCAATAAAAATAATTGAAACCATAAAACACTAAAGATCAAGTTGCATTGCCAACCTTACAAATTTTTATTACTTTCTTGACTTTGGTGAGTAAAGCTTTTTATCAAATCGTTGCGAGTCATAGCTATTAATTTATATCTATTAATCAAACGTTACATATATGCATTGAACATGGAAATGTCATACACCGACTCATACCTATTAATTTTTATTTAATAAATCAATTTGATTTCCATTTTCTGTAGCCTTATAATTTTTCAAACTACTTTCTGTAGCCTTATAATTTTTCAAACTACTTTTTTCATCAATCAAAAATTTATAACCATGAATGCAGGGACGAATCTAGGGGGGGGGGCAAAGGAGGGCACATGCCCCCCCCCTAGATTTTACAAAAAAAATGAGCCATTTTTGCCAAACCTTACGAGTTGGCTGAGTTGACTCAGTGAAAACTCTGTTTTTCTTCTTTGCAGTCGTGTGTAAGTGTGTAGTGTTAGGTTATGTTTAAAAGAGTTTGGGCCAAATTCTTATAAGACTTGTTGGATTTTTAATGTTTGGGTTGTTTCCTTTTATTTGGGCTTTTCAAATTTGTTTGGTTTAGATTTTATAAAGTTTGTTTCTTATGGGTTTAAATTGGGCCGTAGTTTTTTTTGTTTTTTCTTCATAATATTAGATTATCTTTTTTTTGTGCGACATATTAAATTATCTTCACAACAAAAAAAAAACAGAAAAACAGAAAACATCAGATTAAAAAGATAGAGACAAACGAACTACGCTTATAACTGAAAAAAAAAATCCAGATTTTATCAAATATTTTGTCTTCTCAACTTCAATATTGTTGTTAGATTTCTTTCATACCCCATTTTCTTTTTCTTTGTTGGGATTTGATTTTAGAGGTTTGTTCTTATTTTAAATTAGATATTGAATTTCATATTTTTTAGGTTTTGATTTTATATTTTCTAGATTTTAATTGAGGTTTTTTTAATTCAATTTTTTATGAATTTTTCATGATGAATGACATTTAGTCAACTACACTTTCAATTGGAATTTGGGATACTCATATTTTTATCATTTACATTATAATTTATACTGCATAATTTGTTTTTAAGTTCTTTGATTTTGAGTATTTAGATATTGCGCTTGGGATATAAAAAAAAGCACAAGAGGACATTCAAATCAAAGAACTTATTGTTTGTTTTAGTATTTAAAAACGTTTAAAAAAAGATGGATTGCATGAAAATAATAATTATAATGCATAAATGTAACGTTTGATAATAATATGCATTATAATAATATATGTAATGAAAATAATAATTATTTGTATCTTCTGTTGCTTTTCTGACTTGTAGGTTCTTTCACAAGGTCTATAATGCTAAAAAGGATCAAAAACTTGCAAAAACACTAATAGAAAAACGAACAAGTTAAGAATTGTTTTCTAAATGAAATGAACCACAATAAGATTATAATGAAAGCATTTATTCAATTGTTTTTAGTGAGCATTTATTATATATTGAGTTTTGGAGAAAAAGCAATAAGAAGTATGTAGATTATGTTATAATGAAAGCATTTATTCAATTGTGTTTTAGTAAGAAAGTATCATCTAACCGACTTATAATTGTTGTTTTACAAAAACGCAAGGAAAAGGTGAGAAATATTCATTAAAGTTTTTCAAATTCCTCGAAACTTTTAAAATTCCTTAAATTTTTTAAGTCAACCTTTTTCAAAGATTTGAGGAATTTTAAAATTTTTGAGGAATTTGAAAATCTTTGAAGGATATTCCTCGCCATTTCCTTACGCTATATAAAACAACAATTAGATTTCGTTTAGATGATGCTTCCTGCTAAAATCTCATTGATTAAACCCTTGCAATATACAACAACCTACTCACTATAGGTTTCATTTTATTTTGAAATCAATTATTGACTCCGCTAATCCTTATAAGGACAAAGACACTTCCTAAGAACCTACAACTCACATAAACAACACAAGATAAAAAAATTAAATTATAAAAAAATTAAAATTCAAAACAAAAACAAACAAACAAAAGCATTTTAATCCAAAATTCAAAATCAGAATCTTCAAAATACTTATCACCAATCATTTTCTTTTGTTGTAAGACAAATCTAGTTAGATCCATACTCTCACACCCATATATATAATACTTTAACTTTATTGAAAACATATTATCAATCCATTTTAGGTATAAATTTCTTACTAAAAAAATATAATTAGCAATAGATTTTCTCAATTTATCAATTTGATATATTTTAATTTGATTACAAATAAATAAATAAATAAATATATATATAAATTAAATTTTAATTTCAATATTTGATTTTTTTCATATATATATATATAATACTTTAACATTATTGAAAATATATTCTCAATAAATTTTAGGTATATAGTTTTATATAAAATGAAATTTTACAATTGATTTTCAATATTGGATTTTCTATATTTATCAATTTGGTATATTTTCTAAATATTATTTCAATATTAATCCAAAATCATACGAGTTGTTCCAAATATTATTTTCCATATTCATCAATTGATCTGGAATCATTTGATGAATATTGAAAATTATATTTACGAAATATATCAAAATGATAAAAAGAGAAAATACAATATTGAAAATATATTGTAAAATTAATTTATTTGTAATTAAGTTGAAATATATCAAATTGATATATAGGGAAAATCCAATATTCAAAATCTATTGTAAATTTTTTTTTTAATAAAAAAATATTACACCTAAACTTGATTGATTATATATTTTCAATAAAGTTAAAGACTTAAAGTACTACATACGTATGTGAGTATGAATCTAATTAGATTTGTCTTACAACAAAAGCAAATGTCATTTCATATATTTTGGAACCAAATCTTGATTTGTTCAGTTTTCATTTGTAGTGTTTTGCAAGTCTATCCGCTCATTCTCGTTAGGACTATGACCAGTGACGAATCCAGAACAAAAAATTAGAAGGGCATAGTCAAATTTTACTTAAAAAGAAATAATTTTTTCTTTACATTAAAAAAAATTCTCGAATTTAGAGCGGGCGCTTGTCCACCCTTACTCCATATTCGTCTCTTTGTATATATACATTTCACAAATATATATTACTGTATATAATATATATATATATATATACTCTTATAAATATTGTAAATAAATTATTGATTAACAAGCTTTTTTTTTTGACATGATACATTTTTGTAGAAAAGATGGTTTAGTCTTCTGGTTTGACCATTTACTGTAAATTCCAAAAATATCTAGATACTTTTTTTTAAAAAAATTGTTATTTTTATAGAAAACAATTACGAAAATGTGTTCCATCGAATTCGATAATTAAGAATTGGTCCAATAACTTTAAAAGCCCACATGAAAAACAAACTTAAAATATAACAACTGGCCCAATAACTAATTTTTTATCTTTTAAATAACTCGTAAGATATAACTCGGCCAAAAATGGCGTTTTTTCTGTAAATCTAGGGGGACATATGCCCTTCTTTTCCTCCCTAGATTCGTCCCTCCCTGACTATGACACTTTGAAGAACCAAAAAGTCACAAAACAACACAGGATGAGAAATTAAATTATTAAACGATTAAAATTCAAATAATTATATGATAGCTCCAGGCTTTTCGCCTATAAACTCATTAATACAAATAAATAATCATTAGTGCAAAAATATATTTAATTATTCATAGTAAAATATTACTAATATAAAAATAATTATTAATTAGGTAGTAAAAATCTTTTTGATTTATTAATAATTATTTGATAGATAGTGAATACTTGATATATTTTATTTAATTGTTATTAAATAGATAGTGAATTCTAATAATATAAATAGCGAATTAACTAAATTATGGTTTTACTTTTATATCAACAAAATTATATTAATGGCCTGGAAAAAAACTTGTATATATAACTTTCATTAAAATAGATATTTTATAAGAGGAATACTTAATTTCCCAAAAAATTGGTTCGGGGGAGGCGTATATTTAAAATTGGTCAAAGGGGCTAGCGCCGAAGTCTCCTGGCCCAGGGGAAGGGTTTGGGCTTCGGCCCAGATCACCTTCTGCTAACAAAAAAAAAATTTCCCAAAAAAAATAAAAAATGGTATAAATAACTTTCTTGTGGAAGACAAGTGGCACAAATGGTTGTCACCTCTGTGCTTCTACACCGTGACCGGGGTTCGAACCCGGGTGTCTCCAGTTGAGGGGAAACTAAGTATTATTAAATTAGCCAGTTGAGCTAAGTGAAAAAAANGAAAAAAAAAAAAAAAAAAAAACTTTCTTTAAAAAGATATATCCATCAGAGTATATGTTTACTGTTTATAGTCCTTAATTACATTTATAAAACGTCCTCTAACTTAATTCCGAATACTACGATATAAATATTTTAATGTTAAAAAGAAAAATGGTGATTTTGTAACCATTTGTTCCCATAACAATGAAAAATTAATCACATTTTGTTATAATTTGCGAGAACATACTTTGCGCGGTGTTAATATTTTTTAATAACTTATACTAGGTGATACCCCGCGCTTTGAACGGGATTAAATTTTTTTAAAACATAAAACAAAGAGACAAAAATGATATATTATGAAATTTATGTAACATAATCTTTTATTCACCATAATTTTTTTGATTTTTATTGTTTTTCAAATTTTCTCAACTTACAATATTATTATTTTGACTAATTCACTTTTCAATTCTCTTAAAGAATATAGTGGCATCCTCACTCTAACTAATATAGACCTTGAGTGCGCTCGGAAACGAGCAATTCAAAATCAGTAGACTCATACAATTGGAGCGAGTTCACTTCGCAATTTTTTCTGGAATTCGGATTTTTCTGAATGGAAGTGAGTTTCTTCTCTCAAAATGCAATGTTTAAATCCATAAAGTCTATAAAGATTTCCACGCTCTATCTCCAGATGGCAGAATTCGTCTCATTAAGCATGAAAATCATACTTATTTACATTAGTAGAGAAATGCTGAAAAATTTAACAAGACAACCCAGCATGCTCCTAATATCAATATAAACTTTATAAATGCTATTATACAACAATCGAAATTCACAATATGCCAGTGATAGCTACTTAAATATAAGGGGGACCCATTTAACAACATATCTAGAAAGACATTGATTTTCAATCTTTGGACTAATACTTTTAATTTGTAAATGGTACTCTCACGCAACAATCAAATATTAAAAATAAATTTTGGTCAAATAATAACATCATCGAGAAACAAATGACCATGATAATCTACATGAAACCGAGCATAAATCCATAGTTAATTGGATGACAACATAGACAAATAACGACGTGGATTTAACAGCAGAACATTGTTTAATTCAGATTAAGCATATGAATTTGACAATAACAATTCTAACAATTGAGCGAGGTTTTCAATATAACCGCGTCAATTGGTAGGAACTAGGAACACTACTAGAAAACATACATGGATCCAGTGGTGGATCCAGGAGATAATTTTAGGAGGGCATAGTCAAATTATACATAATATTTTTTTCTTTAAATATAATAAAAATTCTGAATTTTGGGTGCATATTGTCAACTAAAATCTATAATGAAGTTTTCGAGAGGAAAAAATAACTCAATTCGTAATAATCAAATACTAATCAATATAACAAAAAATAAAAACGAGCCCATTTATGTTACCTCAAAATCCAAATGGCCCTTTTACATTTTTTTAATATTTTTAATTGACCAATCAAATTTTGACAGCTATTATATATATTTTTTTCATCTTCTCCTTTCTTTTTTTTCTTCTTCTCCTTCTTTCAGTGACAGTTTTTTACGTTCAACCTTTTTTTCGTCCCTCTTCTTAGCTGGTATCAGAAATTTAGGGGGCATATGCCCTACCATGTCACCCCTAAATCCGCCCCTGCCCGAATCTATAATGCTTTCAAAAAGTTTTAGATAAGCGTAGATCTCCACTAGTCCGTCTTTCCCAACACAAAGTTTTTTTAACATCTTTTGGGTAAAAAAATTTCGGAATGGGACTTTGCTATATTAGGGACTTCTACCTTTAACCGTTTATAGACCGATTACTAGGGTTCTCATTACCCCTAATGCTAAACCAGCTAAAATAGTATCCACTAATAATTTATATACTCGTTTGTTAATTAACTTGGTTAATTATTTTAGCCCTAATAATAATTAATGTTTTTTTAAATAAAACCTAAAAATATTTTGGTATCTATTATTATCAATGGAAAATATGGAAAATAAAAAATAGTAAAAAATTAAGAGCCAAACAAATATTAGTTTGCATATTAAAAAAAACATGGATGGCAACAATTAAAAAAAACCGATATTATTGATTTTTCTTTTTAATATAAATAGGTGATAGCTCATCATTATATTTTCAATACAAAAAATCTAAAAAAAAAAAAAAATCAAATAATACAAAAAAGAAATGGGTTCAAAACTAATCTCAATAATCCTCATAGGTCTAGTTCTTGTGATGATGATGGCAATGGCTACTGCAAATGATGGAATAAGGGAACTGTTTTATTGTTTTTCAAGATGCCGTATAGGTTGTCTCTACATTAGACGCCCTAGAAAGCAAGAGTGTATCGGGCGTTGTTACAGTACATGTCCCAAATAAAAATAAAAATGACAAGCAGTCCCGGATCCGCAAATTAAAATGATTTACAATAACTATTTCTTACATTTTTTTTTTGAATATTTTTTCAACCCTATATTATTATATATATATTTTTTAATTTTTTTGGACCTTCTGATTATTTATATATATAAATCAATCTGTTATTAAAAATTATACGCAAGGGAACAAGAAAAAACATTGGTTCCGGTGCAAACACATCGATTTGGACTGAAAATTGGTTACCTATTGTTCCGCCTCGTCCTCCCCGCATTGTATACAAGCTATTACTAACGGTCCTCATACTGTTAGTGCTCTCATTTCTCATCATGATCAATCCTCAAAACATACTTTCAGCCGCAAGATATTGCCTTAATATCCCAACTCTCCCCGGGTGGCTTTCCAGATAAAGATTGCTTTCATTGGATTCACAATGCCTCCGGATTCTACACGGTTAAATTGGGTTTCTGGACTTCATTACATACCTTTGATGATCATACTAATAAGGATATGTGTATCTTCCCAAATTTATCCCCTTTGTTTGAACAAGTTTGGAAGACTGATTCAAACCCGAAACTTTCTCTGGCGGATTCTATCTAATTCCCTGCCGGTTGCGTCTAATCTGTATCATCAAAATATTAACGTAAATAACCAATGTATGAGATGTGGGAATGGTGAAGAAACTGACAATCACCTATTTTTTACCTGCCGCCTGTATGCCTCTATCAGTCTAGACGTCTTCTGGGATCAGAAACTTCTCTCGACAGACCATTTCTGAGTCTCCGTATGATAACATCGCTCAACTCTATTCTACAAATTACATCGTAGTGATTCAGACATTGCAATTCGCAAGTTCCCGTGGATCCTATGGTGGATGTGGAAAAGTCGCAACAATATACTCTTCCAATCCCTCTCATTGTCACTATCTCAAGTTCTTTATGTCTATATTTGTATATAATTAAAAATATCAAGTTCAATATTTGTCTAATATGTATATATTTGTAATTAATTTTTAAAATATCAAATTGATAAATACAGAAAATCCAATATTGATAATCGGGTCGACGGAGATAGAAAGGAATGGGTGTTGATCGTTTTGATATTCAAATCAAAGAACTTAAAAAGTTTGTTTGTTTTAGTTTTGAATTATTTGAATGATATATTGGAAATGTTTAATCAACTGTTTTCGTCATAAAGGTTGGAAAGTTACTTTCAACCCCCTAAACGTAACCAAGAGTTTCATCAATCATTAAACTCGGGTGATCCGAGCCTAAGCCCGAACATTTTCCCTGGGCCAGGAGACTTCGGCGCTACCCCTTTGACCAATTTTAAATATACGCCTCCCCCGAGCCTCGAACCCGGGTGGCGGAACTCACAGCTGTGAACCCTTTACCACATGAGCTGAGGACTCTGGGTTTAAACTCGTTTTTTTCATTAGTCTTACTATCTAATTTAATTATATTTAATTCTATTTATACGTAAATTTTTTGTTAAATATTATACTTTATACCTTTTTTCTACGGATAACTTTATCTTCGTTTTTCTTTCTACAAAACATAAAGAGTAAATGGTACATAAAAGATGAACTATTTTAATAGTTTCTCTACTCTCTTCAGGGCCGTAAAGATATGATTTCTCTCTCCATCTCTCTCACATCACTCTTACGAAATTGGTTTTGGAATTCTTGGTTTTTGAACATAGTGATTGGCTTGATGAATATGGAAATTAATATTTTTTTTTTTGTAATTCAAACGAACGAAAAAATCGAAAAATAATATTTAGATAGGAAAGTATACAAGTTTGTAAATTAATTTATATGTATTTAATTTAAAATATATCAAATTAATAAACAGAGAAAATCCATTATTGTAAATTAATTGATCTGTCAATAAGTTAAAATAAAAAAAAAAAACTGATAAATAGTGAAAATCCAATTGTAAATTGTCTTATTTGTAATTAATATAAAATTAAATCAAATTGATGGATAGAGAAAATCCAATATTGTAAATTAGTTTATTTGTACTTACATTAAAATAGAAAATTGATAAATAGAGAAAATCCATTTTTATAAATTATCATTCTAATAAAAACAATTATACCTTAATTGATTAAAAATATTTCTTCGACAAAGTTAAAGTACTATATATATGTGTGTGAGTATGCACGGATCTAATTATAATTTGTATTGGATAAAAAACAAAAGAAAACATTCTAATCATCAAATCAAATAATTG
>OVAW01000234.1:0-18731 GCA_900406365.1 Heliophila coronopifolia | reverse complement strand
TCAAAATAAAAAAGGAAATTGGTAAAAAAATAAAATAAAAACTATTAGGAAATAATTGTAAAAAATAAATAAAAAAGAAATTGAGTTAAACTTATTAATATCCACGTTTTAATTTTTTTTTTTTTAAAAAATCTGGTATGGAGGCACTTCTAAAATTAGTAAATAAAAAGCATGACGTGTCAAAATTTTAATGGTGGCCCATGCCCCCACTACCAGATAACTACATCCGCCCCTGTCTACAACACGCTTTAGAAATAAAAAAAAAGGTCGGTGCAAAAATAATCAATACCTTATTCCCTACGATGTTCCCCAAATTATTATATAGTTTTAAAATCATGGAAAGAGGGTTTATAGGCTTGAAGCGCAAGTAACACTATATATATCGAACATCCATTAATCAATATTTCATTACATTCTAGCTAAATTTATCAACACCAAAGTTCAAGATGACGGTAAGATCAATTATTTTGCGTTTAATTTGTATAAATATGCTTTCTAATTCATGTATAATAATGTTTGAGGGTTTCTTGTTTACATGGTTTTGACAATCTTTGATCCATCTTTCAGACTATTGAGATGAGAGTTCACATAGATTGTGTTGGATGCGAGAGCAGAGTTAAATCTGCCCTTGAAAAGATGAGAGGTGAAAACTAAAAATTTTATATAGCATATATATGTGTAGATATCAAATACAGATAATAATAGACATTTCGGATGGAAACAGGAGTGGATGAGGTAGAAATCGACATGGTGCAGCAGAAAGTGACGGTGACTGGCTACGCCGATCAGAAGAAAGTTCTAAAGAAAGTTAGAAAAACCGGTCGGAGAGCTGAGTTATGGCAGATTCCATTTAACCCTGATCACAACTCTCTCACCGGCGGTGGAAGTAGCAGCAACGGCGGATATTTCTACAACCCTCACGGATGCAACGGCCCAATTAACCACCACGCACCGGTCCCGGGATCTTCTTACAATTATTACAAGCATGGTTATGATAACAATGACCACTCTTCTTACCGGCATCATCCTGTTCATGCCTCAATCTTCAGTAACCAGACTGGCTCTAAGTTTAGTGATGAAAATCCTAATGCTTGTTCTATTATGTGATATTTGTTAATTACTCTGGTTGTTTACCTTTACTATCTTTATATATGAAATGAGCTTTTAAGTATGTATTCTAATCATAACCTAAAAACTATTTTTTCTGGGCTTTTGTAATTTTATTTAATTTCAATTGATAAACTACCTCTCTTTCTAACCCTATAATATAATAATGGATTCTAAAGATTTAATTAGTAACCCAATCTATAATAGTTGACCAAAAAAAAAAAAAAAAAAAAAANTAAAAAAAAAAAAAAAAAAAAAAAAAGAAGCCAATGTACAAGGAGCGGTTTCTAGTAGCCAATCCATAAAATTGAGAATCATGAAATATTAAAACCAGCATATAGCGTAGTGGTTACATCTTGTTGAACAAAGATTCAGGGTTAAATTCGAGTGTAAAACCATGGTTTTGGTTTAGTATTAAAACCAGATGTGGTGTGGTCATTAGGGAAACCAGAGATGAGCAATTTCTTCGTATTCGTTATCTTTCTCCTTTTCGATTTCTGTTTTGGTTTGGCCACTGCTGGAGTAACGTTCTCGAATTTGATGGTTTCGACTGAGGTGAGACAGCATTCCTGCCATTTTAGTGCTTCAATGTCGGTTATCACTTCTTCGAGAGGTAGAGAAGTTTGTGACGAGACTGCGTTTTGTTTCAGAGTTGAGCGAGAGAGATCTAGTAGATCCAGTGCGTTTACGACTTCGTTTAGAGTTTTCTGAAGAATATTCAAAATTATTAGAATCAAATTAGCAGAGACATTTGTTTCGGAGATTGGATTTCAAGCTTCGAAATCGATCAAACCATAATTCTACCGATTCAACAACGAATTGAATCAGTGATTTTACCTTGTTCGTTTTGTAGAGCTTTCGGAAGCCGTGCATATGAATAATCTACAGTCACAAGTCGAAGGTTATAGAAACTGAGTAAGAGAAATCAGGGTAAAGAAAATCGTTCGTTTGAGAAACCTGATTGAGGTAAGGGATGGTGAAGTCGATGGAATTCGCAGAGGTGAAGAAATCAACGTATTCTTCCAGAGACATCTTCTTATCTCCTCCTGCCCTCACTTTTTTGCTTCCCTCCATTTCCAATCTCTCTCTCTCCCTCTCCAAAACTTCAATAACTACCAAAAGCGGCTACTATATATATATACTAAGAAGAAGGAAAAAAAAGTACTGTAAAAATTCAAAAATCAACGATAGAAGAGTTTGTTATACAGTTGTCAAAAAAAAAAAAAAAGGGTTTGTTATACATGGAAAGGACGGAAATATCCTCAACTCTGTGTCATATTTTCGTGATTATAAAAGTAAGAAGCAAGTTGAGAATAATCCTCTGATAAATAAAAGTATTACATAACCATTTTTGTTTTTTATGATATACAGCATTCAAATAAAGAATTGGGAAAATGACATTAAACGGAAGACCAAGCATTGGCTTCAATCCAATTGAAAGCAATAGGACCCAAGAACGCATCTGGTATCCCAAATGAAGTAACAAGCGCAAGAGCATGAGGTCTAAGCTCACCACAAAGCTTAGACACTTCTCTTCTAACATCTCCAACATTCTCCCTTGAGAGATAGCCATATCTCAGAACCGATGGATCTTCTTCCATGCATATCAAAGCATACATTGTTCTTACAAGACCCAACACTTCCTACATGAGTCATGACATCAAATCTTTAGAATCATTTTCAGTAACATTATGTTTTCCTTTGAGTTAAAGCTCCCAATCCCATGTAGAGAAGGGACACATTTGGCTATATTCAACTAAAGAGTAGTGATCATATATACCTTCACTGGACCAGAAGGCAGTTTGGCCTCAGCATCCAAAACAGTTTGCAGTATTGCTTTTTCTGTGAAAGCTTTACTTAAGTCTTCAGAAAGTTGATGATTCTGCAAGCACAGTATAGATATAGAAGAACAGTAGCAGAAAACCATTGTTATATGAGAAATAAATTACTAACCAAAAGCAAGGAAAACTCTCTGCTTTCTCCTTTGCCTTGAAGCTCTGCAACTTCTGCAGTAAATCTCTCTAGAAGATCTCTCTCTCTTAAGCAGAACACGTTTTTCTGCCATGGATAACAAATACAGGAGGTGTGTTAACAAAAAGCTGACTTCATCTAAATGTCTGGGATATAGCATATGACCTGAAACTGGATGCATCTGAAGATAGAAGATGTGAGCTGTATTGGTAATACAGGACGAGAACTATTCATGTGTTCCAATCCCAATCCTTTGAAAGGTTTGTTTCTCTTCTCACACGACATATAATCAGCTAAAAGTGCCTTGCTCACCTTAAGTCACAACGTATTGTCAAGACAAGGAAAGTTACAGCATTGGTTATGTTGAGAAGGATCTTCCTTAGCTTACCTGCTGCATCAGTACATTATTGTCACCCTCAAATGTAGTCTGCACATCATATTCTCCTTTTAAATGACCAACTCTATTTTCTACTTTCAGACCTTGCCCTCCAACAGCTTCACGACATTCCTTAAAAAGAACCAAGAAAAAAAAGATAAATCAACATAACATAGCTCATAGAAGCTAAAAATGAGTAAAAATCAATGGTTAAGACACCTGAAGTGTTCGCATATTATGCCAAGTGAGAACAGCTTTGAACCCAATTGAAACAATATGGATGGCTTTGTTGGTCTCAGGTGTTCTCTTCACGTACATCATTTTCAAGTCATTTACAGCAACGCTCATAGCATATCTACAGTACATGCAATTCAAGAAATTTTTTTTTCCACAACTCCATAAGTTACAGAAGGTGTTCATAAAAATCCTTACGTCTTTGCTAGGAGTGGTAAAAGTCGTCTTTGATGGCTTGGATAATCAAGAAGAAGGACTTCAGGACCATTGGCCACAACAGAGAAGGCTCTTCTTGATAGCGAGTACCTTATAGCAATAGCTAATCCAACCTGTGCCATTGTAAATACATTTTTAGTCTTGAGATAGTCAAGTTGGTGTCTCATAAAAGAGACAAAAATGAACTAGTGAAATTTGCACCTTTGCGGAATAAACAGCACTTGAAGCAATTGTGACACGACCAGATGTCAAAGGGGCTAAGAATGCTCCAAATCTCTGAAATTTAATTTAAGACATTGCCACTGAATCTCCACAAACATTATAAAGTTAGTCCTAAATTTACCTGATCAGGATCTTTAATTGCACTAACATACTTCCCATCAGATGAAACATCAGCAACTGAGTTCAATAAATTCTCTCTTGGAATTCGAAGATTATCAAACCTATAACCATATTCCAATCTTCCATAAGTAGACATCTTAGAATAAGCGCCAACATTTACATAACATGGAGTTGCATGCAATACCATATTCGGCCATTAGCAACACCATTTAAACCAATTTTTTGTCCACAGTCAGCTATGCGGACGTTTTGACATATGTTGCCATCTTGATCTCTGATCTGAGCTATGAAGACATGAATACCCTGACTGGTTCCATTTATATGAAGCTGTGAAATCACTATTGCATGGGTTGCATGCTGAACAATCAAAAGTATATTACAAAGTCAGTCTATATATGTCAGATCGGTCGGGAGAAAAACAGAGTTAAGCTACTTACATTAGCTGCCTCACCAATCCAATACTTCTGAGCAGATTCACATGGAGTATTTATTACAAACTGCTCAGTTCTCGGATCATAAGTAGTCACTGTCTCAATTCCACGTACCTATAAAGTCAAAGAAATCGATGTGGAAGATCACTAATACAGAGTTTGGATATGTGCATAAGGAAAACTGAAGTTTTCATACATTACTTCCATGGCCCAACTCTGTCATTGCAAAGCAGCCCTTGACAAGATAGTTTTCTGTGTCTTTCAGCCACTTTACATGGTGGCGCTTTGTCCCAAAGAACTTCACAGCATTACCCCTGAAATTGTTTGATATGAATCTGGTATCTGTGTGAATATACACAGGACGGTCCTGAGCAGAGCCGGGAGAAATATATGTTTCTTTCCCAATTTTTTTTTTGTTTTAAAAAAAAATGTTTAAGAAAGTGTTCCACAAATTTAAGGTCGCCATGAATATACATATCTAAAGTTTGAACATACCACAACAAGAAATGAACACCGAGTTTGGCGGTCATGGAGTAATCATAAATCCCGCAAACCTCATACAGAGCAAACTTCTTGAGCTCAGCATCAGGACTTGTCTCAGTCAACCATCCTTTAAAGACCCCTTTATCAAGCAAGTACCGTATCCTACGCATACTGATCTCACGTTGTTGCTCCATCGTCTGATTGTAATCCGGCGAAACGAAAATCTTACCTCCTCTTTCCTTCGGATTAAACAGATTGTTCTGCATTATAATCCCATAGAGCCAGTCTCGGTCCTCCAAGTTGTGTCCGTCTAAGAGTTTCCTCATCTCATAGACTTGGAACCCAAAGCTCTCGTTGAGCTCCGGTGGAGAGTACTGCAAACATTCTTCCGGAGTGAGGGAGGAGTTCGACCTTGACGGAGGTGGTGATCGGAGTATATGATTGGCAAGCACATTGGATCGCCGAAGTGCGCTATTTTCTAACATTTCAAGAGATTCCAAGAATGGGGTTTCACTTTCACAACACTAGTAATAGAGACTTTAAAATGATTCCTTTCGTGAGTCCCAAGAGAAATAAACTATATAAGGTCAGTGGTTTTGTTCCCGAGCTTATATATTTATTACAATTTGTCAATTATTACATTATTATATGAGATCGATATATCATAATATTTTTTCACCTTCGTTTAATGAATCACACATTCTAATAATATATTTTGCCTTTTGTGATTTCTAGTTATCACCAAAACATTTATAAAATAGCACATTCCACAAGGTGAGAAAAACTATTTTAATTCTCACCAAACCATTGTTTAAACCGGTTCAAGTGAAAGATTAAAACATGGATACACATTACGTACCACATTTTATTATTTGTAAAAAAAAAAAAAAAACGCTGCTTCAATAGATATCATAGAAACAAGACTTGTAAGATATTTGGGTTTATGTAAGGATTATTAGTAAGTATTAAACTGAAGACCAAGCATTGGCTTCAACCCAGTTGAAAGCAATAGGAGCCAAGAACGCATCTGGAATCCCGAACGAAGCCACGAGTGCAAGTGCGTGTGGTCTAAGCTCACCACAAAGCTTAGAAACTTCTCTTCTAACATCTCCAACATTGTCCCTTGAGAGGTAACCATATCTCAGCAATGATGGATCTTCTTCCAAGCTGATTAGGGCATACATTGATCTTACAAGACCCAGTACATCCTATCATCATTTGTCATAGGTCAAGTCAGTTTCTGTAGTTCAGGTCATATGTCCAGCAAAAATAATCATATTTACTTACCTTTACCGATCCAGCAGGTAGTTTGGCCTCAGCATCCAAAATAGTTTGCAGTATTGCTTTCTCTGTGAAAGCTTTACCTAAGTCTTCAGCAAGTTGATGACTCTGAAAGCACAAATGAGAAGAAGAAAACGACCAGTAAGGCATCACTGAATCCTGAAGGTTTTGGAACAATGGTAAATTCTAGGTGAGAAAAAATGGTTACCCGGAGAAAAGAGAACTCTCGACTTTCTCCCTTCTCTTGAAGATGTGCAACTTCAGAAGTAAACTTTTCCAGAAGATCTCGCTCTCTTAAACAGAACACATTTGTCTGGTGCAAGATAATGTTTTAGTATAATTTGAATTCATCTAAATAAATAATGAGAAGGAAACTGTTTACGAAGAACTACATGACCTGGAACTGGCTGCATCTGAGGGTGGAAGATGTGATTTGGGTTGGCAATACAGGACGAGAACTATTCATATGCTCCAATCCCAATCCTTTGAAAGGTTTGTTTCTCTTCTTACACGATACATACTCAGCAAAAAGCGCCTTGCTCACCTAAATTCCACGTAAGAACAGATAAGCCACACTGTATTGTGAAAACCAAGATGTTACAGCATAGTGCCCCTTAGCCTACCTGCTGCATCAGAACATTATTGTCACCCTCAAATGTAGTCTGCACATCAAATTCACCTTTCAACTGACCAACTAAATTTTCTGTTTTCAGACCTTGCCCTCCAACAGCTTCGCGGCATTCCTTAACAAAAAAAAAAAGCCTCAAATTTAATTTCATTTGCATACATTAACAAGCAGAGTAGTCACAAAGAGATGAAATACGTTGATAGCGTTGGAATTGGACTCAGCACTAATATTTTCCAATATAGCCAATACTTGATAAGACATTTTTTGCATAAAGATGTGTATAGATATATTGGTTCTTACCTGAAGTGTTCGCATATTGTGCCAAGTTAGAACAGCTTTGAAACCACTTGAAACAACATGTATAGCTTTGTTGGTCTCAGGTGTCCTCTTCACGTATATCATCTTCAAGTCATTTGCAGCAAAACTCATAGCATATCTGTGATACATGAGAACAAGTTAAAGAAGATAATCCAGCTTAACAAAGTTGGGGAAAATCCCTACATCCCAGCCATGGAATGCTTTTCACTTCTATTGATAGCTAAATTCAAAAGCTTGATGGATATAAATGAAAATTGCTTCAATGACTAATTCCTAAGCCGTAATGAAGGCAGTATCAAAATGCTAAGTGTATTAATATACTAATAAGAATTTTAGTAACGAAGAGGGTAATCATAAAGGTCATAAAGATCCTTACGTCTTTGCTAGGAGTGGTAGAAGTCTTCTTTGATGGCTTGGGTAGTCAAGAAGGAGGACTTCAGGACCATTGGCAGTAACAGAGAAGGCTCTTCTTGATAGTGAGTACCTTATAGCAATAGCTAATCCGACCTGCAACAGTAAAAAGTCTTACAAGAACATTTATTCCTGAAACTGTCAAGGTAATAAATCACAAGAGATTTATTTAAGAGTACAAAATAAAAATACTCAAATGTGTACCTTTGCAGAATAAACTGCACTTGATGCAATCGTGACACGGCCAGAGGTCAAAGGGGCCATGAATGCTCCAAATCTCTGAAACAAAAATTATAAACGTTGCGACTACAACACCAATGATTAAGTTAATCCTAAACTTGGTTCCAAGGTGTAGCATTTACCTGATCGGGATCTTTAATTGCACTAACATACTTTCCATCAGATGAAACATCAGCAACAGAGTTCAATAAATTTTCTCTTGGAATTCGAAGATTGTTGAACCTATAACCATATTCCAATCTTCCATAAGTAGACATCTTAGTATAATGTACAAAATACATTACATGGAAATTGTATGCAATACCAAAGTCGGCCATTGTCAACACCATTTAAACCAATTTTATGTCCACAGTCAGCAATGCGGATGTTTGGACATATGTTGCCTTCTTGATCCCTAATTTGGGTAATAAAGGCATGAACCCCCTGGTTGGTTCCGTTTATAATAAGCTGCGAAAACACAACTGTGTGGGTTGCATGCTGAACAACCAAAAGTAAAAAAAAAAGTCAGTAAATGATAAAAACAGGAGAATTTTGGTAAAGCAAGGATAAGTATAATTACATACCTTAGCTGCCCCACCGATCCAATACTTCTGAGCAGATTCACATGGAGTGTTAATCACAAACTCCTCAGTTTTTGGATCATAAGTAGTGACTGTTTCAATTCCACGTACCTATATCAAAGAAATCAATATAGGTGTGAAAGATCACAGAGACATATACTTTCCCTAAGAACATAATGAAGACTGAAGTATCCATACATTACTTCCATGGCCTAATTCAGTCATTGAAAAACACCCCTTGACAACATAATTTTCAGTGTTCTTGAGCCACTTTTCGTGGTGACGGTTTGTTCCAAAGAACTTCACAGCATTACCCCTGAACATCACAGGAAAAAAATTTATAAGATCGAGGGCTAACACTGTTCCCTTACTCCCTAGGCCAGCTAAATAGCTTACAGATCTCAAATCTCAAGGTTAAATGTTCATTTGGCAAACAGTCAATACCTCATTAAGATAATAATCTATCTTAAAAAAGGAGAAATTGAAGATTATAAAATAGTTTTCGAACATACCACAAGAAGAAATGAACACCAATTTTGATGGAGAGTGAATGATCATAAATCCCACAAACCTCAAGCAAAGCTAATTTCCTTAGCTCAGCCTCAGGACCTGACTCCGTCAACCATCCTTTATAGACCCCTTGCTCGAGTAAGTACCAGATCCGCCTCATAGTGATCTCTCGCTGTTGTTCCATCGGCTGATTGTAATCCGGAGATACGAAAATCTTACCTCCTCTTTCCTTCCGATTAAACAGATTGCTCTGCATCATTAGCCCATAAATCCAATCGCGATCCTCCACGTTATGTCCATCAAGCAATTTCCTCATTTCCTTAACATCGAATCCATATCTCTCGTTGAGCTCCGGCGGAGAATACTGCAAACATACATCGCGTGTAAGGGAAGGGTTGGATTGCAGAGATGGTGATCGAAGAATATGGTTGGCGAGAACATGAGCTCGCTGAAGAGCGCGACTTTCCGACATTTTCAAAGATCAAACCAAAATTCAATTTTCCTGAAAGAAATTTTGGGTGTGGTCCTGAGGAAGAAGTTGATTCAACGACTAATGTTTATATATATATATATATATATATATATATATAATATAAATAGGTAATTACCGAACTTGGAATTTCGAGACAACCCATACACCTTCTTCTCGGGAGCTACGATCGGATTTTAATTGTGATATAAGGTCAATGTTATTTTTATTTTTATTTTATTTTTGTCAAACGGGTCAATGTTATTATCATACGACTTTTATTGAACATATTCTAAATTTAGATTTGGATTATGTCGCTCTCTGCAACTTCTTAATTAAAATATCAGCCGTTGGATCATCTATTCATTCCTGGATCCCTACTTATTTGGCCAATCTTCGTGGCTAGAAATTAATCAAAAATATATATATATATATATATATATATATATATATATATATATTTTTTTTTTTTCTTTTGATTATATTAATATTCGAATTAATTATCTTTGTCTATTTTCCATATATTTAAATGTCACTTGTATTATATGAAAAGGTTTTTTTTTTGTCAACGTATCAAATGGTTTAAAATTTCATTTTATCCTTAAGAATCATGTCAATAGTACCCATGTTTTCTCAATTATTTCTAGTATTTCATTTCACAATCATAATTATTTTAAGCTGCGCTATTGCAGATTTTGCCATACAGAGAAAATTATCATAATAATTAAAAGTACATATATATATAAGAAAAAAAAAAAGGCTGCTGGAGATTCATGAAGTCACTGCAGAGGATAGCTAGCAAGCATAGCTATACCACATTTACCAGTCTGTTCATCCTTACCACGTTCCATCCTTATATAACCTTCCTCACCCCAAGTATTTCCCCATGAATTCTTCACAATCCAGTACTTGTTCTCACCTTCTTCTCCATATCCAACAACAGTCACTCCATGGTTTAGATTTGTTCCACAGTAACTTGTGAATACACCTGATGAGTATAGCTGAAATACAAACCCACCTGCATCGATTCCTACTGATACTGGCTGTTGAGCTGCTGCTATTTGTAGGCTTGTTTCGCTCTGATTTACCTTTTGGTATCCTGTGATTGTAACTATCTTATCTTTGGTTTTATTTTGGTCGCATTGACCATCTACGGCTGTGTATGGATAGTCTGTCTCGTTTACGAGTCCACCGTTGGTTTTGAGATATTCATATGCTGTTTCCATTAATCCACCACTACACCCTGTGTTGTATGTTCCTATATCACAATCTATTAGTTGCTGTTCCGACAGAGATACTAAATTTCCTGTTTTGATCTTGTTGATTCCTTCAATAGCTGCCACTGCAGCAAACGCCCAGCAACCTCCTGTACAATAATTTACATCAGTTGTGTTCTAAATGTCCGTAAAGTCTTTACCTTTTGGGAATGATGAGTATAATCATATACCGCATCTTCCTTGATTCTTAACAGGAGTCACAGCACCTTCTTGCCTCCAGTCCACAGTGGCTGATACATTGCCTGTTGGGTCACAAACCGGCCTATGGCTGTTATGTAACCTCGGGGAAGCCTTGCTCAACCCGAGAAACTGGGATTTAAACTCGGAATTTGTCATGTCCGCAAATCTGTTGTCTGTTAGCTTAAAGGGTAAGTGAAGGGAGTTGATATACTCGATCAACTGGACATTCGATTGGTATATCCCAAATCGTAACATCCACTCATCCCTTCCTCCATATAATTTGCCGTGTGTTCTAAGCCACTTCTGGAACCGCCTCATCATGTTATTACGTGGGTCGTACACAGAGGAATTGACAGAACATAGTTTTGAAGCTATCAAGACAAAGCAAATGAAAAAGACAAGGCTCAGGTTAGAATTTCTAAGTAGATTCACCATTTTTTGTTTTGTTTGAAGTTGGAGTTTTGGAAATGAGTTTGGTCTCTGGTATATAAGGTTCAGTCCCGTGTCTGCTTTCATTGTCACAGTTATTGTGTTTTGTTGCAGTTTCAGTGGGACAAGTTTCCTTCTGTCTCATCTCTATTATGGTGAAGTTACGTAGGGTTAAGAGTTAGTCGTAGAATTTGGTTTCTTTTATATGACGAGTACGATTTCTCTTCTTGATTCATAAGAGATCCAGAGGGTTTATTAAAATATAAAGAATGATTAAGAAGACATTATATCTCTACTTTTAGAACTCTTAAGTCACTCTTCAATAGTTATAACACCATGTAATCAAAACTCCGGCGACTTCCTTTCATTTGGCTGGCCTTTCTAGATTTGAATTCTCACTCTCCATTGAGATTATGTGTGTGAGCCTATCGTAAACCTGTTGCAAAAAAAAAAAAACTCATATATTAAAAATTAACTTAAGACGAAATCTTCAGCAAAAATTTGACTCATCCTCCAGAAGCATAGCTATGAAAACATGAACAAGGAAGAGTCGTACCGCAGAAAGTTGCTCCTTGTCTCCCTTTTTGTTGTCATCTTCTTCTACTTCTGTCCCACATGATGGATCATACCTAAAGATATATGGAAGAGGCCCATTTTATCTGTTACGCTAAATCAAAATGTGCCCTAGTATTTTGATATAGAGAAAGGCATTTAGATGAGCCAGTTTTTGAAAGAATCTGACTGGAGACTTTTTTCAAGCACACTATAGGTAGAATGCGTTTCCTTACCAATCCCGCGGAATGCCAGCTACCTCCCGAGCTGAGTGGTTAAAAGGACCCCTTAACTCAACACCATACTCTTTGATCAGATCTGCACAGAACATGCGAGTGAAAAGATATATATGATGAGATACAAGTAAGGAAAAGAAGAGTTGGCTATGCCTTTAAAAGTAGGGGAAGGAGCACGGTTCATCTTTTGACACACTGAGAGAAACCAGTCTACACCAACAGCTACGTGAGCAACTTCCTCCTCAGCGATCTTAGCCACTATTTTTGAAGTCCGATGATCACCAAATCCCATCAGCCTTTTGACTAACCTAGGACCAGCATCAAGTCCTCTAGCCTCCTGTAAAGCTAAATATGGGGGTTAGGCAATTATTCAGCTGAAATAATGAAAATGTGGGGGGGCATTACCTGTACTAGAGGGATAACAGCCAAGCGAGCAGCGACATTGTTGGATGTTTTCTGGCATTCCCTCATCAGCAAATGATTAGCCGGTATATCTCCATACCTTAAAAGAATACAATAATATGAGTTCATATACCAATCAAAAGTTTGAAACTTTTTAAAAAAGTAGATTTACAGGAAACCAAGCTCAGCGAGTCTCTGGGAACACCACAAGAAATGGCGACTCTCATCATCAGCGACATGAGCAAAGTCATCGAAGAATTTGTGACCCAGAATGTGGAAGAAAGGGGAGAAGCGAGCAACAGTGTCCCAAGCCAAATCAATTGCATTAAGCTCTACATGAGCTAAGTTATGAAGCATATGTGCATTGAGAGGAAGGTTTGAGTCTTTCGGATTTGGAACTTCGTTGGTCGGAACCTGCATACATGGAAAAGAAGCTGATAAACTCTCAACTGTCAAAGAAAGTAAAAATTAAGATAAGGAGAGAAAGAGAAGAACAGACGAGGAGAGGTTTAGGAGGACGAGCGGGGGAAGAAGGAAGATTAGAGATAGAGCCAACAGGAAGATTCTCACTTCGCCAACGAGAGAAAGCTAAATGTGAGATATGAGATTTAGAGAGAGGGTCGGGAGTTGAAAGCACCAGAGCTCCAAGATCTGCCAGAGAAGATGCCGCCGAGACTAAACCATATAAGCCGGTGGAGATAGAATCAGAAGAAGAAGAAGAAAGGAGAGGACCCGTAGGTCCCCAGAGACGGAGATCATTGACAGGACTACTTCTCCAGTTATCGAGACCAGACCAGAGCTTGTTTTGCTTTGTTGAACAAGTGATGGACAGAGAACGAGGAGACAGAGAATTGATAGGAAACGGACGCAGATTCTTTAACATTCTCACCATTCTTCTTCTAAAGCTTCACCACTCTCACAACAAATCTTTATACTATTACAACAAAATCCCAAAACTATATCCTTTTACCAAAACCAACCTTACGCCTTTGCCTAGTTTTGTTAGTTTGGATCAATTATCCAAAATTGAAAAACAAATTAACACTTTAAATTCAATAGAGAGAAAAAAGGGGTCACAAATCACAAAAGTTTACAATACAAATCTCAAGAATCCAGAATCTATTATCATATTTTTTTGCAAGCCCTAACTAAAAACATTAAACAGTCAACCAACTAAACCGCTACATAAAAACCACCAGAGGAAGGCAGAGATATACATACAGAGTGTTACCAAACCCAACCCTACGGTTACATCTAATACAGATAGACACATACTCCTACCAATTCCAAAAAAAAAAAAACTAACTTAAGAAAATAACAATAATTTTTTTTTTTTAACTCTAACAGTGTTATGAATATGATACAATCTTCTTCCTTCCATAAATCCAACCACTCCGTCATATATTTCTGCCTCAAGGCCTGTATGTCATCATCCTTCACCTTCCATTTGCTCTTCTACTCCACCTTCATTTTTTACGTCCTGTTTCACCATAAAAGTGTCACACTTTGGTTATATACTCATAAACTCTAAGCCAGCCTTATCCATTAAGTAAGCAATGATTATAAGCAAATATAACAACTAGCCGGAATATCACCCAGAGGTGAACCAGACAATCACATACATGTTAAAACCATGTCCAAGTAAGATTCCATTAACACATGTGCTTATTTAGCAAACAGTCAACAAAAGCTATTCATAACAACTTATGATAGAGATGAATCTTTGGATGACCTTGTACAGTATTGCCTAGGTCTGATCTGATCCAGATGACGAAGAGCTATCGCTGTCTGAATCTGCACACCCAAACAGAGGAGTTTATTAGTAACAAAACTTCACAATAGCAAGATATCAGACAATATGTAAGATAACTCAAAGAGAAGCATGTACCACTCGAAGAGCTGGAACCACTGGATGAGCTGCTTGAACTACTTGATCTGCTTGTCTCATTATTTTGCTTCTCCACTTGAGAAGGTAATGGTTTAGGAAGTGTCTTTTTAGCTGGTAAGAAAAGCAGCAAAAATTATGATCCGTGAAATAGTTCACACAAACCAGAGGAATTATTCAAAAAAAGGTCCTTGCTAAATTACCAGTGGTGCCACCCTCCCTAGAAAACTCATTTGCCACTGGTGCTGGAGGCTGCCAAAAAAGGACAATAATAAATAAAAGATGAGCATACATAATGAGTGAAAAAAAAATAGAAAGGAGTAAAATTTTCAGCAGAGGTACAAGTACCATCTCTATTTGGCTATTTCTCTCAGCTTCTGCTCTAGCTTGTATTGCTAGCTCAGCTTTTCGCTTTTTCTTGCTCAATCCCTTTTTGTAGTTGGTTACAAATCTGTCTAACTCCCACAAGGTCTCTGGATCAACACTATCAATATCGACTTCTATTTCTTCATCACGTAACTTCACAGCAGTATTCCTCTTGCTAACAATTTGTACAATTGCATCCAGTTTATCTGGAGGCAAATTCTGCAAATGACCACTAAGCTTCTGTTTTTCCTCATATGTCATATCTCTTTTATTTGGTTCGTTTGCTTTTGGCTTCTTCAGAGCAGGTGTCCTTCCAGAGGGTGTTGTTGTACTGGTCGGTGTTCTGCCAGGTGTTGTAGTTGGTGGTCGACTACTCCAATCGGCCCTATCCATCGTATTCCTCACATTAATAGCTGGTGGTGGCATCGTAGGACCCAGTCTAGACCTCATTGTAGTAATGGGAAGATTCATCTCATAACCAGTGACAAATCTCATTTCACGATTATAATCTGCCTCTATGACAGCCCATCTCTCCTCAAAGATCTGTAATAGCTGTTGCGCCATGACATGAACATCTTGTCCTTCTGGGTTGTAAGTCATAGCATTATGGAAAGTAAGTCTAACGTCTTCTGCAAATTCTCTTGGCGACTTGTACAAATTCTTTGTTAACATGGACTTGACAGTTCCCAAATCCATAGGGTGCTCAATAATGGTGAAGTAATCATGCAAACCAAGAGCCTTAACATCTACAGGAGCATTGAACACCCAACCATGTTTATGCTTCATCAGCCTTTCAAGTAGATTACTGCAATTCTTAAAAACTTTAGAGCTTGCACCAAAACCATGCCCAACGTCCCCCCCTCCTTGCTTCTTTGCATTTGATTTTGATTTCTTGTTACTCTCTGCGGGTGGCAACTTGTCACCAAGTAGAAACTCTGAGGTTCTATAAAACTGATTTGCCTTGGGTGTTCTTTTCTCTTTCTCCACATGCTCATTGACTCCCTGAGTATTCTCCAACACTGATATGCTTAGTTGATTTAAGAGCCTTGGTGTTCTGATAACCTCACGAGGAAGTCCAGCTGATGCAAACCCCGAGAGAATCCTTCCTCCTCCGTTACTACCAGTGTTAACCAAAAGACGAGAATCATTATATGCACCAATCTCTCCCTCTTTATCCTCTATCTTCTTAACCAAGCCTTTGATCAAGCTAAGCGTATCTTCAAGCTTTTTCCTCATCTCCTCTTTCTGTTGCTTCGATTGGGTTGCTACATGTATCCTAATTTGCCCTTCATCTACACTCTCCTCAATTGGCATGCTTTCAGCAGCATTATCATGAATGATCTGAGCAGAATCGGAGGTGAACCCTGCTGGCTCTTGGACATTTCTTTCCAAGATGTTTTCCTCCGAGGACAATTCAATGGGATTCTTGTCAACAACAACATTATCGGCATCTTCCAAGGATAGGGTTTGAGAAGGTGCTTCAATAGGGTTCTTGTCAACAATCATGGTAGTAAAATCTTCGTGGGCAAGGTTTTTAGGAGGTTCCTTGATAGAGTTCTCATCAATAACCACTGTGTTGACATCATCATGAGTTGTGTGGCTTCGAGAAGGTATTTCTACAAACTTCTCGCCTACTGTAGTGTTCAAATCATCCTGAGCCAAGGAACCTGGGAGAGGTTGCATAACATTCTCATCCATAGCGGCCAAACTGACATCGTCTTCTCGTTCGGCTTGAGAAGATTCTTCCACAAGAGGCTTGTCAATCACTTTGTCAGAATCGTCCCGAGGCAAATTTTCAGAAGGGGCCTCAGATGAATTTTTAGCAATACTAGCCACAACGTCTTCCTGAGAATTGGTATCGAGAGCAGCCTCTTCGACATAATTCTTCACCAAACCAATAGGATTTCCGGAATCACTAGCTAGAGTTTCAGGAGGACTCACATGGTTAATTGATTTCTCGGTTTCAAACTTAACCACTGGTTTCTCGGGGATATAGGTGGCCCCAGTAACCTCATCAACTGCAAAGAGTGGTGTCTGTTTCCTTTGACCTTTCCCTTTCCTTGTATAAACTTTAATGTTTCGGTTCCCTTTGGCTCCATCGATTGCTTCTCCGTTAACAGGCTCCGAAGCCATGAATATAATCGAAAAACCCTAATTTCACGCCTTGATTGTTCTGGGTTGATGCCTTCTTAACTTAGCCATTTAAAACTGACAGAAAGCCGAAAATTTAATCTCCACCATGAAACCCTAATTTCCGTCCGGAACCTTCGTTCGATTCTGAGAGTGTGCAAACGTTCGAGACAGTACAAGGCCCACGAAATTAGGGTTTCTGCGACACAGAAAATAATTTAGACGACAGACTACATACGAATAAATCCAAAATAATATTGGTAACGGAGACAATTAGGTCATTGGAAGCTTAGAGATCGATACAACCCTTGGAAAAAAAGAAGAAAAAGGAAACCAGAAGAAGGTATGTATGCAAAGGGAAATTGATCTAAAGAGGAGAATTGGTCGGAATCTTACTTGCGAGTTAAGGAGAGAGAAGCGCCGCAGAGGGAGGAAGAAGAACAACAAACCAGTGTTCGATTTGATTTTGCTAATTTACCCGACCCGAACCTTTTTTTTTTTTTTTTAAGGTTGGACCCAATTTTGGCAAAAAATCATTAAAAGCTATCATATCTATCTACAAAGAAGTGTGGTCAAATTAAAAAGAAAGAAAAACGACTAACTTTTTTTCTTTAAATCTATGTCATGTTTTTTCTTTGATCAATAACTAATTTTGTTTTTAAAAAAATTCTTGATATTACTTATGTAAACTG
This sequence comes from Heliophila coronopifolia, assembly GCA_900406365.1. NCBI lineage: Eukaryota > Viridiplantae > Streptophyta > Magnoliopsida > Brassicales > Brassicaceae > Heliophila > Heliophila coronopifolia. The sequence continues at coordinate 1,005 of OVAW01000234.1, read as the reverse complement.
TTCACCACCGGTTTAGATTTCTAAACCACTATAAATGATTTTTTGTTGAAAAAAAAAAAAAAAAAAAAAAAAAAAAAAAAAATTCTTGAATGTGGAAACATTTTTAGTAAGATACGGACAAGAAATGATAGCGTAATCTAATACAGTAGTAATAAAGCTGTTCAGTTTCCCATAAATCTAATTTATGAGTCCGGTCATATAGCTTCCATCAGATAACTTGTTACCCCCGCTGATATCAGAAACTGCATTAAATTTACCAACTTTTTAGCATCTGCTTTGAACACAAGTTACCAGAATGTAGCTTCCATTTCACACGACCGCCGATCCAAATGTGAAATATACCTAAAACAAATTAAAAAATATATCTACCATACATTAAAACACAAAACTTTTACAAAAAAAACTTAATTTTGTAAAGAATTATTTCAAATGTTATTAGAAAATTAAAAACACTAGAAGGGTAGTTTAATAATTATCAAATAGTACTAAACCATTGATTTAAATTAAATATTAAAAACATTGCATAAAATGCTTTGGAAATTTAAATTTAGTATATATGAATTTAATATTATTTGACTAATCAAATTCTTATTAAAAAAAATATTCGTTAAAAATAAATCCGGCTACCATTTTTTCCTTCTAAAACTGGAAAAAATATATTTCTAAAAATATGCCAAACATTTAGGATTTAAAAAAAAAAAATTGAATAAAAATAAGAAACAAATTACTTCTAAAAAAATTAATTAATAAATAAAAAATTTCATACAAATATATCAAAAATTAAGGAAAAATTGTTGACTAACAAAAAAAAACTAGTTTTTTAAATAAAAACCTATAAGAAAAAAAATTAATATACAAATATATTAATTTGTATATATTAAAATTATTTTATTTTCTCTTTTCATAAGAAACCTAATTTCTTTATTTTATAACTAATTTTCAAACATACTGGAAATCAAAATTATTAAACTAAAATACTAAATATCATATAAAATAATATAATCC
>OVAW01000232.1:299-15067 GCA_900406365.1 Heliophila coronopifolia | reverse complement strand
TCCAGACAGAATTGTAATGCTGCCAGTCTTCTCTTCTTCTTACATCGTGTCGTAGATGTAAGCATCCCTATAGATTCTGTTTTTGCAATTCCATCCGTTTCATGGATTGGAAGAAAAAGAACAAAATCATTTACAGGCTTATTATATGGATTTTAGGTCTTCAAGCATTATTTTGAAGAGTTAGAGGAAGAATCGTTGAGGGATAACTTTGTGGTAGTGGTATGTTAATGCTTCTCCCACCTGCTCTTATGATACTCCTTTGATGCTATAGGCTGGATATATATGTGGCAAAAGAATATCTCTAAATTAGATCCTGAAATTGACTTCTGTTACTGGCAGTACGAGTTACTTGACGAGATGATGGACTTTGGTTACCCTCAGTATACTGAAGCAAGAATCCTTAGTGAATTCATTAAGACTGATGCATATAGAATGGAAGTTACACAGAGACCTCCAATGGCTGTTACAAACGCTGTCTCATGGAGGAGTGAGGGGTTACAATTTAAGAAAAATGAAGTAGGTGTTAAGTTTTCACTTAGGTTCTTTTACCGATGTTTCCAAATATTTACAGAGTTCTGTTTTGTGCTCCAGGTTTTCTTGGACGTAACAGAGAGTGTAAATATCCTTGTGAACAGTAATGGGCAAATTGTGAGGTCTGATGTCGTTGGAGCATTGAAGATGCGGACATATTTGAGGTGCTTTCTCTAGTGTTCCTTACCAACCAAAGAATCTAGATCAAAAGTCTCTCTTCTTTATCTCTCTGTTTCTTGATCCGTGTTATTACAGTGGAATGCCAGAGTGTAAGCTAGGCCTGAATGATAGAGTATTGTTGGAAGCACAAGGACGGGCAACAAAAGGAAAAGCAATTGATATAGAGGACATCAAATTTCATCAGTAAGCAATTCTCTTGCAACTCCGATCAGTCGCTTAGATGACTAATTTTACTTATCATGAAAAAATATTAGATACTTAAACTTTCACATGTGTGAACATGCAGATGTGTTCGATTGGCTCGTTTTGAGAATGATAGGACAATATCTTTCATACCACCTGATGGATCTTTTGATTTAATGACATATAGACTCACTACCCAGGTTTGAAATTTGGAGTATTTCACTGATGAATTTTTTCCCTTATTAAAAAAAATTAAATCTCTTGCTTTTTTCAGGTAAAGCCTCTTATATGGGTCGAAGCGCAGATAGAGAAGCATTCCAGAAGTCGTGTTGAAATGCTAGTAAAAGCAAGAAGCCAGTTCAAAGAAAGAAGGTAACTAATAATCCTTGTAGTTACTTAAAAAAGCTTAGATTAAGAGGTTCTATTTTTCTGCAGCACTGCAACGAATGTTGAGATAGAATTGCCTGTACCAACGGATGTGTCTAACCCAACGGTAAGAACATCTCTAGGATCTGCAGCATATGCTCCAGAAAAAGATGCATTGGTGTGGAAAATCAAATCATTCCCTGGGAACAAGGTAAAAGCTTATAATATTAACAAAAGAATTAGATCAATCATATAATTAATGATTGAAATAATGTAGGAGTATATGTTGAGAGCAGAGTTCCATCTTCCAAGTATAACAGCTGAGGAAGCAACACCTGAACGTAAAGCTCCAATACGTGTTAAATTTGAGATCCCATATTTCACTGTTTCAGGGATCCAGGTTAGTTACTTAGTATTAATATTATTCCTTTCAGTTTTTTTAATATAATAGTTGTTAATAAAAATGGGTAAATGTAGGTTCGGTACCTAAAGATAATAGAGAAGAGTGGATACCAAGCGCTTCCATGGGTGAGATATATAACCATGGCTGGTGAGTATGAGCTCAGACTCATGTAGATCTGTTTTTTTTTTTTTTTTAATTTAAGCCATTGTCAACTAAAAAGATCCAAGATTTATATTTGGGGTAAAGGTTGTTTTTTGGAAGCTATTTTCTTGTGATTTTTTAACTGTAAGCTTTCCGCGACACTTCCATATTTTTTTTTCGACAACGACACTTCTATTTTAAAACTCTTAAACACCCATCTTTTTTGTTCTTTCAGTTCGATTAAATGTGTTGCGTCCCTCGTTAGGCCAGCTTAATCTATAAGGACCGAGGCAAATATATAACGGAGAAGAGATAATTTTAAAAATATGAAAAAATTTAGGTTTTTATAAAAAATTTATAGCAAAATATAAATTTTAAGAATATGAGAAAAAGTCTTAAACATCCTAACAATTAAATAAAGAATAGCTATTAATTATAATATAAAGTGTACTCTAAAACATTTAATTTTTTGTTTTGTCATTGGAAACAGACATATATTAATTCATTCTGTGAGATTTACCGAGAAACCCATAATAATAAAGATAATAATATGTCGTAAATATAATAAGAAAGTAACAGTGTCGCACACCCCGTGGTTTCATTTTCTGATTCTGAAAAAACGAACATATATAAATATATATATATATCTTATTTGCTTGGCAAAAAAATAATACTACCTCCGTTTTGTTTTAGATGATGTTTTAGAAAATAAATTTGTTTTTTAATATTTGATGTTTTTAATTTTTTATGCATAATTTGTTTTGAAATTTTAGTTATATCCTTATTTAATTTTTGTGTTTGTATTTAAACTTATAGTTTTCTTAAATGTATTTATGACAATGAAGTTAAATTTGTAATTGTAATTTTTTTTTTAATATGTGCGAGAAGTCAAAAACTTCAAATATAAAAAGAACAGAAGGAATATATCTTATTTAGATAAAAGAGTAGACATTTTTTGTGGGTCGCTTTGCGTGAGGACCCTGGACCACCGCACATGTTGTCCCTATGCTTAAACCGGCACTGTCGTTGCCATGGAAGCAACTACATGTAGTTTCGGTCAAGATACCACCACTGACATGTACCTTTTTTTTCTTTTAATACATATTCTTAGAGGTGTCAATATAGGGGGCCGCCCCCGGGTCCGGCCCGGCCCGCACCGCAGCGGTGCGGATTTGGTTTTGATTTTTTAAGCCCGAATTTTTGGCGGTTTTTGGGTTTGGGACCAAATGTGTCCGCGGGCTTATTTGGGTGGCCCCGCGGGGCCGCTGGCTTAACCTCCGAAGGCAATTTTTTTTTATAACATTATATTTAGATTAAAAGTATGCATTATATTAAAATTATGTATTTTTGGCAACTATAATATATATTTTAGTGATATAATGCTAAAAATGGATTTTAGTAAAAATATTTATGTATTTGTTTGGCAAAACTATTTATTTTTTAATTTTTTAGAAATTTTTGGCGAAAAAATTTGGACCATATTTTGGCCGGCCCGCGGACAGGCCTGCGATCATCACTTGTCCACACGGTTTAGCCCGCCAACCCGCTTGGACTTAACTTTTTACACTTATAAACCCGCAGTTAGGCGCCCGCCCAACCGCATTAACACATCTACATATTCCTTCTATTTTCGAAATGTATATTGATTACTCTAGTTTCTAAATTGCGCGCGTTAAAGCTGAACTAAAAAATATTTAACCAAATACATAAAAAAAAAAAAATTTTGTTTAAAGGATATTTAATATAATAACTAGATGATATTTTGACGTGTTTAATTTTTTTAAAATATATTTATTAATTTTGTTTCTGTGTTATTATTATTTTGCCTAATTTTTACTGCATATGTAATGATTTATTACCTATTTGGAATACTCTTCCACATTTTTTTTTGGTTTTTGATTATTATTAGTTTTAATTATATTCTCCTCGTATTTTCTTGTAATATTTTCAATATTGAAATTTAATTATTTTGCATCTTTTATTTAAAAATTAAATAATTATCAAATAGCAATTTATAAATTATTTTCATATTTATTATTGAAATTGTTTTTGAAATTGTATTTTTTTTAAACTAACATATGTTTGTTGATTTACAAAATTATATTTTAGTTATTTTAATTTTGCATTTGTATATTTTATAATATAATATAAAATAAATGTTTTTATACAAAAATATTAGCATTTAATATATAGTAGATGATGTGTAATTTAATGTTTTTCTCAACTTTTTAATTAAATTTGATTTTATTTTCAAATTATATGATTAAAAACTTATAATTTTCTTAAACTAAAAATGATAGTTATCAATTATATAATTTTATTTTCATTTTTTCTTAATTAAATATATATAATTAATTATTTCATTACTATTACTAGCTACACAATTTTAATTTTTTATTTTTTATAAGTAAAGTACCATATAGATTAGAATTGCTAAATTATCCTTTTAGAGTTATTTAATTCTCTTGCTAAAACATTTTTTTTCTCATCTTGCTAAAACATTTATATTTATTAGTTTTACACATTTCCATAAAAAGTCAAAAGAAGCATTGTTAAAGTATTTTAGTAAAACATTAATATATTTATTCATTTCTTAAGAAGAAAAAAGAATAGTTTTCTGATTTGTCGTACTTAAACATCTAACAACTTTGATAAATATTTTAATTCGATAGAATCCTAAATAATATTTTTTTTTAGTTACAAAAAAAAAAGAAAAAAAAATTGGAGGTGGTGTGGGGTCCGCGAAGAAGGACTATAACTTAAGATTACTACTCGTGCCCGTTTCTTTACGAATCGAGATGTGACTAGAGCTGTCAAATGGGCGGGCGGGCCGCCCGTCCGTGATATTTAAAGAGGTCCGCGGGCCAGTCCGTTTAAAAAATTTATAGCCCATGATAGCCTGCGGGCTAAAATAATGAAAACCATAACCCGACCGCCTAAAAAAGCGGTCACCCGCGGGCTCGCCCGCCCGCCCATTTGCCAAAATACTCAATTTGTTGTCAAAATAAAATATATAATATTTAGATACATAAATCTTTTCGCCAAAATACTCTAAAAAAAAAACATTAGTTTATCATTTTTATCCGAAGTACTAAAAAAAAAAAAGTAAATTGTAAAATGTAAATGATAGGATATTAGTTTAGACATATTGTAAATTGTAAATTCATTTATATTAATAAAATTTAGTAAAATTCAAAGCGGGCTATACGGGCTAAACAGGCGAAACCGTAAAATTGCGGGCACCCGCCCATTTAGTCCACGGACTAAATGGGTGTCAACATTTATAGCCCACCGGTTAAATGGGCTTAATTTTTCGCGCCCATAACCGTTCCGTGGCGGAGCGGGCTGGGCTTAGCCCGCGGGCCAACCCGCCCATTTGACGGCTCTAGATGTGACATCTGTGGTACGATGAATTGTACGTTGATACTATAGATTACACGTGACGTGAGTGAAGAAACTCTGTCACCATATAAAAAAAAGATCATCATCCAAATTCTTGGGGATCTATCTATCTTTCTGAGTTTCTACATTCTTCGGTCGTAATCTAAAGTTATATTGCTTTTGATTTTTACCTTCGGCTTCGCATCAAATTGTTCTGGTTTCAACAACTTCGGTCAAACGCCAGCAGGTACCTTGGCCGACCAAGTCACTGACATTATCATCTTATTTATTAATGCCAACTCTTGTATATTCATGGTCTAAAGCTAATCCAACTAGAATTGCTGGTGGAGTGGGCTTTTTGCTCAAGACAACTTTGGGCAATCGTATGATTTTTCTGACATCGGTGCTTACATGACTTGTTTATTTATTTTTTTCGCGTTTTTGGATAGTTTATTTACAGATCCATTTGGGGCACTCCCTGGCTATGATTAATACTCAAAAGAGAAAAGAGAGAATAGCTTTATTATATTTGTGTCTTCCAACTATCAAAACCAATCTTTTAGCATTTATGTAAATGGATATGAACCTCTTTTAATTATATAGGAGAAAGTTGATGGCATACAAGCTCCATTTAATAAATGTTGACTGTATTTATTCAATATTCAAATTTTGTTATATGTTTTTGATGACAATTTAGATCTTTTGTATATAGCGTGCATATGTACAAAAACAACGGCAATCGTCTTATGTCACAAAAAAAATATTTGAATATTTAGATCACATTTTTTCTTTTTTATATTAAAAAAAAATAAATAGATCACATTTTAGATAATATAAGTCAACAATGTGTTTTTCTTAATAGAAAAGGCCATATATATTTTTGTCCGTTTTTTTAGGTCTATTTTGAAGCACCGACTATATAACTAATCTACGTTAATTAGAATTGTATTGATAAGAGTCACTAATTCATAACCTCGACTGAAACGACAAGCAGTTTTCAGAAAGTTCAAAAGTAGAAGAAATAAAAACATGGAGAAGCTTCAAAAGCCAATAATAGTTAATTTATTTTAAATCTTAATGGACCGTAATGCCAAATGTGTTACGTACTACACATTTTGTAATCTATATATATATGTTTATTCTTTATACCCCCATTTGCTTATATAGCAAATAAGAACTTTAGTAGACATAAATACTGTAACGAACACACACTAACAAGTGGTCGGGAGAAGTTGATCAAACTTGTGGTCGTGTCTGGACGACATAGAGCTTCCCGTCTCTTATCACGCCTTCAATATCCTGTGGAGTTCCGTACAGTTTCTCAATTGCATCTCCAGCACGTGCAATGTCTGACAGAATCTTTTTCTGGAAGCTCTCGTCAATGATCAGAGGATCTGTTGTGTAATCTAGCACGATTTTGTCTTCTTCGTCCATTGGTACACTGCATAAAAACGGAAGGAGAAGTTTCATTGTTGCTCAAATGTTTTCTTTTTTTAAATGACGAAATCAAGACAATGAGAAGAGGTTTTATATTTACCTGTCGTAGAGACCTGCACCTGCGTAACCTTCGAGGTCTTCTCCGTTAGAATCAGATCTGAAGATGATGGAGCGTCTTATGAACAGCCCGATCGGTTTGCTCGGATATCCCAGCACCTGAATGATACAATTTAACAAGCTTGACAACATCCTATTTGAAGTTTCTTGATACAAAACACAAGTGGTTAGCTTTTAGTACCAGAGGCGAATCGAGGCTCTTTTTCTTGCAGATGAAACTCAGAGACCGACCAGGATATGCACCTACAAGAGTTTCACCAAGGCCTTTGACAACCTGAAACAGAAAAATAACAACACTCAGGTGAAGTTAGAAGAAGCACGGTTCACACGGGTAAATAAAAGATCTTTTACCTCAGCGTAAATCTCTGATGAATCTCCAGAAGATGGGTTGGTTGTGTGAATGACAAATGCATAATCCGCATTGATGACTTCTTGGACCAAAACAGCCATACAGAGATAGTCATGATCGAGTTTTACTTTCTTCGTGCTGAAGTATGCTCTCTCGTTCCATTTTGAAGCCCAGACCTGAGATTTAAATAGTTAGTTAGGGAGATCTGACATTTTCATGTTGAGACCTTAATAAAATATTTGACCTTTTTAATGGCTGTCCAAGCTTGCTCCCATCTTTGTTCACCTTCATCACCCGGCCATGGCATGTCAGAACTTTTCATAGTACTTTTCAGTTCTTCAACCTGAGTAACATAAACCATTACAGAGGCACTTATTCTTAGGCATATAACAGAGGTTTAAGGCCTGAATGTGAATTATATTGTGGTTAATTGCATATGATGTGAAACGGTATAACCACATCCCAGTTTCCAAATATTGAAGAAGGACAACAGATGAATAAGTCTCAAGGTTCTACGACAAACAGATATGAACTTACCAGTTTTGGGGGTGCAACTAGCCCCAACACTGTTTCACGGATTTCCTTCAGAGCATCTTGGTCCCCATCATCAAGACTTTTTTTCAATGCTTGCAATTTCGTACTCACCGCCTATTGACATTCAGATGGAGAGAGAGTGAGGTTGGGTGAAGGTAATCATGAGATATATTGATTTTCATACTAACAACTTCATGATAGTCATTAGCCATGCTTACCAAGGTTACCATGGTTAGTGGAGAAACCTCATAAAAGATATGTTTCCAAACAATTTCATAGAAATTATAAGAATCATTGGAACTATCGACTCCGAATATCTCCATCTATCAGTAAAGAACAGGTAAACGAGAAAATTATATTATCCTACCTGATTTGCCTTTTCGGATAAAACCTTCTCAAAAACACCAAATGGCAGCGCAACTGAAGTTGGGATACCAACCCAAGAAGGAACTTTTCCTTTCAGATATCCAATATTTCTTGATTTAGCACCAACCTAGAAAAATATAATGGAGGTATTATTACCAAGACCTCGTGAAAGTCAGTTATTCAAACATGTAATGTTATTTGATCTCTATAATGCAAAAATGAAAAATACTAAAAAGGTAAAAAAGCAAGTAAGATTAGGCACTAACCAAGTCATTCGTGAACTCCTCAGATGATATAGCATATCTACCTGCAAACTGCTTCTTTACCAAAGAAATGCTGGAAGGAATATCTTCTAAGTTGTCCGAACTTAGACTCGAAAGTTCACTTTCGTTTACCTCTCTGCGGAAAACAAACAAAAATAAGTACATCTCAGCTCGGTTTTCTCGAAATCAGCAAACAAAGATTATCACCTATAGACCACATCTGCTGAGGTTGGTTGTACGCGCATCAATTTTCTATCCTTTGCTTGAAGATCAGATAAAATATCCGGGTCAAAACATGTGGCAAAGCAGATCTGCAAGTGAAAAACCAGACAAAGTTAGATGAACAGGCCACACGAATTCAGGAACCGTAGGTGAAAGATTTTACCTTTCCATTTCTTGCTCGAACAGAAACATGAGATAGTACATCCGGCATATCAGGTGTCAATACCGCAACTGCACCATCAGGAATTTCCTCCTCTCCTCTCACTCTGTTTGCAACTATAATTGTAGGTCTGTTGTACGTTTTATTCTGTATAGTAAGCAACTCGTCCACAACAATGACATATCCAACGACCTCTACAGGGCTTATAACCTGCCAACTGATCAAGAGAAAGTGAAGTAACATTAGATGTAGCTTGCTACAGAACCATATTAATCAGCCAGATAATTACTTGGCCCTCTAACCTTCCCAAGTTAGCAGTCTGCCTAAGAACTGGGTCAAGTCGGTTAACCAGTGAAGACAATGCTGCAGCAGATCCAGCTCGAATAATCTCTTCAGTAAATATGTTAACCTGATAAAAGTCGTCAAAATTTAAATATTGCTCCAGGGAAATAAATAAATTTTGGATAGGTTCCGTAACAGGACTTGTAACTTACAGCCCATTGATCGACTCCAAGACAAGATCCAAGATACTCAGCTGATGGTTGCAAGATTTCAAGGTACTTCTCAGCTTTGCTTGCCAGTGCTAGCCGGCTTCTGTCAAGAACAGATTTTGCATATAGGGCCCAATGATCTTTTTTGCTATTGCACATGTCGAGGGCAGATTGCCATCCCTGCAAAAGCAATTGAATAGCATCATGCATCTTGTCGTTAGACCCATTTGAGGAAGCCAAGAAATGCTAAGCANATCTTGTCGTTAGACCCATTTGAGGAAGCCAAGAAATGCTAATCTTGACGAAACCAGTCCATGGAAAATATTCTATAGCTAACATGGCAAATTGACTGAATATTCACCTTCAAGCAGTATATAAGATCTTCATTGTCATCTGACGAAAGGGCAAGATTTTCAAGAACTAGGCTGATGAAATACATGATTTTCTGCAAAATAAAACATTGAATAAGATAAAGAGGATAAAGAAAAAGAAACAAAAACAAAAGACGTTTTAAAAATTATTGACACATGATATTGAAAAACAGTTCATCATGACAATGAATGAATCCATTAACCTCAGGTCCAGCATCATTCAGTTGCTCATATCCTCTTTCAATAGCTGTTCTTACAGTAGACTCAAGAGCAAGGTCTAAGAATAACAGATCCTTGAGGCGGACATGGGACTTCAACAGAAGGGGCCTTAGCTGTTGACGAGCTTCAAGCAAACCCTACATCACTAGTGGTAAGTATACGCTATGGTCGAAGAGGTCAAATAAATTATATAAACAAAATCGACCTAACAAATAGGAAAACAAAGCACCTCAAGAAGTGGCTCTACATTCCTTTCTTCAACATGTTCTAGGACGAAACGCAGCAAGTCCTGTTGAGGGGAAATGCCAACATAGTGTAAGGTTTACTGATTTAAAAGGTATTTAAAGTCTTGAAATGAGTAAGGAAGATGAGGCAAAAGGTACTGGATATCCTGAAGGCAATCCTGCTATAGGATTTATCTGCACCCCAACCATGAAACCTTCACCCTGAAAGACAACAAAAATGTTCAGTTACTACTTCCAAGAACATTTATTAACAGTAAATTTTCAGTATGTAGTTATTACGTCATCTTGGTAGCCCATGCAATTTTGTATAGCCGACTCAAGGTCTGCCCCCGAATGAACAGCCTAAACAAAAAAAGAAGACCACAAAGTATGGATTTCCTTAGTAAAAAAGAAAATCAAACCAAGTTTGTAGAAGAAGATACAGCCAGATTTGTAAAAACTGGCTAACACAAACTTTGGGGAAGTAACCTTTAAAGTTCTCATGTAGTGTCCAAGATCATGCAGAAGACCATCTTTTTGTTCTCTTCTAAAACTTGGTTCAGAATGTATGGCCCGATCATAACTTAAGAGTCTCTCCTTGTTTATGCCATTATCGTTCAAGGTCTTCCAGTAAACACTCATGTCAAAGTCACTTTTGACATAATCCATCAAAGCCTACAGCAATAAAAGTGTCAAGAGAAAGATTAAGATTGGAATCGAGTAATGAACCATTATGTTATTAGGGTAAAAAATCAAATACCTGACAGATGACAACATCATCTGGACTAGTGTTGTTATGCAACTTCTGATGCCATTCCTCCATCATTCCACCCTTACAGTCATTTTTCCTCTGCAAGCAAGAAATTCATACATTACGTTTAAAATGAAAAGAGAAAATTTTCCGGCTAATGAGGGACCCCATCCCCTCTTGACAAGCCAGATGGACATGACCAACCCGACCAAAACTCCGGTTTATTTGATAAAAGTGTGGGACAGTAGGAGAAATAGGGACTCCAGTTCCAGAAATTCAGAAGTAGAGTTCCAACGCTGGATTTTATGGATTTAATCATGTAGATCTATTCATCTTATTTCCTTCACTGTTCATTCAGAAGTAAAATCATTTTGAAATCTATTAAAGAAACCTAAACACTAACCTGGATGACTAGAATTTCGTCTCGGATTCTTTGCCCAACATCTCCTTCACCGCCTCGACCAACAGTAGACATTATCATCCGCAGAAGTTCTCTGTACTCTGGATAACTTGCATAAACTTCCTGTAGAACGTCAGTCAGCCTATCCTGTGCTTTGCTTATCTCCCTGCAATAAAGTAGTGAGTCGAGTAATTTCCTGAAACAACGCTTTAAATGAAGGTATCATTGGCAGATGTATTAGAAGGCTCCTGTAAGGTTTGCTCATTTTTCCCCTGGGGCTGAGTAAAAAAACGTGGCTAGAATCTAAACTTTCAATTAATATCATCACATTCTTTGAACTGCACCTTGGCTTAACATTATAGTTTTTGTTCCACACAAGCTGTCTTGTAGCCATAAATCTCATCCAGACTAGGATCCCTGCAAATCCCAGTTCCCCAGCACTTTTTGCCTCGTCCACAAGATCTGCGGCGATGTTGAATCTAGAAATACAAAACACAAGATATGTATGACTTAGAATATATATCTAGTGATCATGGAGCATGAGTCAATCAATCACTGTTTATGATCATCGTACTGAAAGTTGTAGAGTTTTATATCAATCTCTTCGACCTCATAGGCTAATGACCCAAGAAAATTAACAGAACACATAAAGTTGGGTCATTGGCTTAAAAGGACTTTATGTACTGCCAGTAAAGCTTCTTCAAATCTAAAAACAAAAATAAGAACCAGAATGCTTGAGCATTAAACTGACCGATGCATGAAAGACTTCTGGGCCTCACTCTCCAAATCTGCGATTTTATCGAGTAAATGCTTGGCTGTACCTTTTCCATCACCATAATCCTTTCAAATGGAAAAATTAAAAGTTTGAGTATCTAGGGGACAATCAGACGCAATTGAAAAATACTTTTCAGAAGAACAAGAATGGAAGAACCTTCTGAACATGTTTTTCTGCTTGAGCAAAGTCCACATAAAAGTCACTGTCATTATTTTTAATCCACCTTTCACCAGCCTTGATTACAAATGGCATGCCCTTGTAACTTTCGCCTTCTATTTCCACCTCAAAAGTTTGAATCTACATTTTTTTGTTAACATGAATCCTTTACATACCATCTCTGGATCCAAATGCAATATGGCTTATAGGATTTATAGATTCCACTAGTTATACCGGACTAGGAAGATCTGTTGAAGCAATGGTCAGTTGTGTATCAACAGCACCACGTACTTGCAAAGAGTTTGATGGAAGTATATCTGAAGGTGGGTCCTGCAGTGTCAATGATCAGGAGATCAAAACAGAATGTGAATGAGGAGCTGGTCTTAATCCCAAAGTATGGTCTCCTTTAAGAACTAAAGAAGAAAACCCTTACCAACCATTCTCCACCCTTCTGAGACAATGCCCAATGAAGGGTAATCGGATCTTTGAAATCGGTTGCCAGGTGAATTTTCGTCTTTCCGGAAAGTTTAGTGACAAGAACCTAAATAGAAGGAACAATGTCTTGACATTAGAATACACTTGTCGGATGTAAATAGAAATAGAAAAATGAACAAAAATAGATACTCCCAACTGACCAAAATCTCACTGCCTTCAAACTTGAATGTTTTCTTGCTAAAGAATGGAGTGGTTTCTTCTTCTTCCTTTGCCTTAGCATATATCTCGAGAGTTTTTAAGGCCCGTGGTTCAGATGGTGATTTGGATTTTGATTCAACAAAATCGGCAACATGCTTAGATATAAGTGTATTCAGATCCCTTCCCATGCGCTGGATCTTCCCAGTGCTGAAATATTGTTTATGCTTGGAAACTTTTTTCTGCGCATCCCCCTTGGCAATCTTTTTGCGTACATCATCAATAGACACGCCTTTATCCAATTCAGATTGCAACTCCTGCCTTGCATTTTCAAATTCCCTCTACCAGGATACCTTATATCAGTCTAACTAAACATTTGACACTAAGAAAATATATTTGGGAATTAGCCAGTAAACATGAGTTACTCACAAGTTGTTCATCTGGCGAATAATTTGGTTTACCAGCATTCTCCCACCGTATGAAAGCTTGTATCTGGACCAGATCAGTGGGAATTGTGACCTTTTGTCCGCTGGATGAAGTTCCCTTAGCTTTTGGAGATGCACTAGTGTTATCTTTCTTCAACAACTTTGTTCGGAGATCTTCCACTGAAGCACCTCTCATCATTTCCTCCTGTAGCTCAGTCCGGGCGGCTTCATATTCCTCCTATTGACCAGAGACTGATTATTCCTCTTAACTATTAGAGTGCCCACAATTCCGAATATTTGATATAAATGAAACTGAGATTTATACAGTTTTACCAGCTAATGCAACAAAATATATTTTATGACACCACCCAACTAACCATTATTCATTTGATGTTTAATCAGATATACCATACATAACATCTAACTGAAAATGGTGGAAATTTGTACCGGTGATAAATTCAACCTTTGTCCAGTGATCCCAGAAGAATATAAAAGGTGAAGAAATTAAAGATATCAAAGAAAAATATTCTTGAAGATATGCTTGTGTAGGTACAACGTCTAGCTTACCTTCTCTTTCTCAGGGGTATACATTTGTTTACCATTACGTTCCCATCTAAGATATGCTTGGATCTGAACAAGATCTTCAGGAACAGAAACACTGTGTCCCACATTCCTTTCCGTGGATAAGTTTATGCGAAAATTTTGACCATTATTTTTGTACCTGCATATGTCAAAATTATGAGAAACAACAACAATTAAAGAAAATTAGGTATATCTATGTAAACAGTAAGAAGAGAAAACAAGCTCACCATTTGTTCCGACTTTCGTCAAATATAAGAAACTCAATAGCTTGTATGGCATGATCATCTATCTCTAGTTTAAGGTGAGAAAAGGCACCGGACTGTAAATGAGAACCAAAGTCACCATTTCAAAACCTTAAGTTACATTAGTTATCAGCTGAAATCATACAATCACAAGTAATGATGTAATGTATGTCGAGCAATGAATTTAAAACTCACTTTCACAAATGGAGTTCTAAGCGCTCTGTTTTTGTAGTTTATAGTTCTGTCTGGAGAGTGAGAAGGCAGAACCCATTTTCTGACAAGGAGAATAAGAAATGAAAATAGTAAAACCATGTGCCATGATAAGCTTGAAGAAACCTATATTAACTAGGCAAGTCGAACATCATTTGACAAGAACGTACTCTTTGTTGTCTCGTATTGCACCCCAGTGTAGAAGCAACGAGTCGCTGGTAAGAGTTATCTGGATATTTACCTCTCTGGCCGTTGTAGAAGTGACTTCGACCTATTCAATTAAATGAATAAAACTTACATCACAATATTATGGCTACAATCCCAACAAGATATATGTAAGGCTACACTTACCAGTAAGTCAATATTTCCATCAAGATTAAATTTCTCGACTGCCTGTTCAAGGATGAAACTTTTTTAGCACAAACCGATATGATAACCATCTTATGCATTCAATTGCGAATGCAATGTAAAAGCACTACATATTTCATGACACATTTTTGGACATTAAAGGTCTATCATACATTGAGGAACCAACTATCACTTCTCCAGAAAATATCAATACTGGTGAAAAATATCTCCATAAGAAAAGCTAGTTTACCTGAGAAGCAGGATTCATGGCAAGCACAGCTCGTGGAACAGAAGAGACAGGTCTTCCTGAC